>APFE031474341.1:130649-167848 GCA_000404065.3 Pinus taeda
CAACTGTGTGATAACTCCTCTGAAGCTACGTTCGTAGAACACCTTACAATAAGTGTTCACATCAGTCCCCACTAGTGTCCATGCCGACTTCAAGCTCGGGAACTCCATTCGGGCATAGATTGCATCCAAGATGTAGGTAGACATGTAGATCTCTGCTAGCATACCTTTGGGTGATTGTCGAGCCCTTGTTACCTATTCCTTCAGTTGTAACATGCTGGACTAGTTACATGCTTTTCCCTCTCTGTCTAGTTGGCCCAGCATGATCACCCAACTCTGTGGGAAGGTTTCCATGCTTTCTTGGTCATACAATCAACATAAAAAGATGACCAAGTATTGATACGCCTTTCATAGTATATTCATCTTGTAGACCTGGTTTGGTGTCATCCTGAATTTAGCCGGCTCCTTCACCCAGTTCTTCAAAATGTCTCTAGAGTTGGCATTGTTGTTGGGTAAGATGAAGGGTGTCTCATGATAGTCACGGGCTCCATCATCTAATACATCTTATCATAATCCTTTGCCCTGAAGGTAGCAATCTCCGTCCCACTGACACTGCTTAATTGCATCATCTTTGGATCAGTTTGCAAGACGATCCAATGTATCATGTCCATGCATGGGAGCATGGGATACTTGCATGCAATCTGGTACAAGCCGGACTTGTGGATGTTCACATAGACTTGGAGGTCTTCGAGATATTCCCCAAATGTGGCTGTGAATGTATAATTGACCTCTTGCCATTTAAACTTGTTGTCCTTGTATAGAAACAACTTGGTATCTTTATAGATTGGTAGACTGGCGGACACTCACCCAACTGCTGCTTTAGATGCACTTCCATCAGTGTCCTTTGATCCTACTTTCTTGGAGGCCATTGATCTCGAATTACAAAGAGTCGGATGAACACCTGCTAGATCTGGAGACAAAGCGAGATGCATGGAAATAAATCTATCAGTGAAAACCAAAGCAAACCTAAGGAAAGACATGCAACATACTTGGGGATTGATAGGCAAGGATTGCACAATTTCTTCTAGGAGGTTGGTTGACTAGCTACCAAGACTACGCAAAAGGCAGTCTGGGCTATTTGGGGAGGTTGATTGACTACCAGAATTGATCAATGCGCAATCCAAGCTGCTGTCTGGCTGCTGGAATTGCGCAATGCACAATTTTAGCTAGAAATGGTTGTAGTCTCAATGATTTCATTGCGCAATTTTCTGGGCCAACAGTCATTGTCCCTCAGAAATGTGGAAAGCAAGCCTAGAGGGTAGCTCATGTGTAGAAATGCACTTTTCTTGAGAGGAAGACAAATCCTTCCTTCTTAATACTGCGGAATGTTGTCTTGGTTAGGCAGAGTCCGAGCCAAGGCTACCCAGACTTGCCAATGAGCAACCGAAAGAAATGTGAAGGTGACTACATGGCGATACTAAGTGTAAGAAGAATAAAATGATTATGCATGCAAATAGTGAATGAAAAAATTTCGAAATGGAACAACATGCATGTGGGTGAAGCGAGTCGCTGAATCGACGACCATTCGTGCAAAATAGTTTCAAGCATGTGACAACAGTGAGATACTAATGAAAACTGAAATGGTTCTAGTACAAGCTAGTATGCATGTAAATGACAACAAGAATTCAAAGAAATCAAGAAAACATCACTCGCAAAAGAGAAAACACAAAAATCGATAGAAATGTTGCAAAAGACAAGTTGAGACCACTTACCTGTGAAGAGTTGAGCTGGATGTGTCGAAGAGTCCTAGATGTGTTGTGGGATGTCAGAGCTCCAAGATCGTTGTGAATAAATGGGCTCTGGGATGCCACCATAGTATATAATACCATTATGAGCTTGAGACATAAAGCATCCATGTGTACTGATATCATGTAGCATTACTGTGAAGTATAATTTGTTGTTACATTGAACCATTCATCATTGGAAACACCGATACTATGACGTACACCAGAGAATTGCAAACCCGATATTGCAGAGGGTGATCGACTTGTGGTTTTGTACCATCATGGTTTCTTTCATCATTTGTGACATAGATTGAAGTTTTATAGTATGAACCTAAAACTGTGATTGCCAACAAAAATATGATATCTGAGATTGTTCCTTGATATGAAGATGAGATGCATCACTATACATATTTTCAAACTCATCTTTTGATTAACTTAGATGCAAACTTGATCCTTGATTGTCTCTTTTCTGCCCTTCCTTAGACTTTAGCACCTTAGCTCCGATACCATGTTGAAGAATCTAGGGAGCAAGTAGTTAATGAGATTATTCTTGACTTGATAACTATTTGTGAGGCATTTTTAATTTTCTTATTAGCACAATCTTCTCTTTGACATTATTAGAGTGTGTGTTTCTTATTTCATCAAATAGCTACCAAAAACAAAGAGACAAGAACACAAAGTGTTGGCATTTTTCTAGGGCCAAAACTTCTCCCTCATGGAGAGGAAAACCTACACATAATTATTCTTATAAAGATTCCAATTGACGAACACCAAGACCATGACCCTTGACTTACTATGCCACTCCAAGACCAAGGCACCAATCCTCTTCTTTGCCACTGTTGAGATAATCTTCATTGCTGCACCACTGAGGTTATCATCAAGATCTCCAATGTTGTTGCAACATCTTTGCACTTTCATCGAGGTCTTAACTATACCACCAAGATCTTCTTAAGATTTGCACCTAGAACCACCTAGGAAATGACTATTTCTCCTTCATTGTGATAAAAAACTTGTGACAAAGTCTCCATTGAGATCATATCTATGCTTATGATCATGACTGCAGAGAGTGTTACTATAGTACCTTCTTTTCCAAATTATGTCGAGATTGTGTAGACTGATGTGGGATCCCTGAGATTCTTGTCATCATTTCTATGCCAAGATGATATTATCTAGAATGATGAGACAAAGTCTTCCCCTCTTGCATTGAAATCACTATCATGATACTTATGCCTAGAATGTTACTATTTATGTAGCACTCATTTGAAGCTACAATGATGCCATCCAAAGTCTGAGATTTATGTGAAGATAGACAGTCCTATACCCTTCTGAAATCTGATTTTCTGTACCTTCAAAGTTGTAGAGATACTTATCCAAAATTCTATGTTTCTGTGGTGACTCTAGCCTCCTATTTATAGGTGTTATGCCTCCATAATAGGCCGACATATCAATGTGAAATGATGTATTCTTTTATTGAGATGACATGTCATTTGTATATACTTTAAGGGTGACTTGAATAACCTCTTCATCGTTTTGTTAGAAGTATTCTTCTTTGGAGGATGGTGCTTGCCTTGGAGGGCTACTTGACACTAGGCTGACCCATATTCATGCTCAATAAGAGCTCTCTAACATGAATTTGATTCTTTGCCTTTCCTAGACCTATGGAATGAGCAAGAAACTCATGTGAATAATTTACAAAAATAATATTTATTTTTTCTTGATAAGTACAAATATGAAAATTACATTTACAAATACCAAACCTAGTTACACTTTTCTTCAACAGGGTATACAACTTGAAACATATTTGGTAGGTCCTTCAAACCTTGCGACAACACAAACTATGTGCCAGCTTGGAGAAAGTTTCCTTTGGAATGAGCCAGGTCCAATATATGGGCTACATAATTGATGAGCAAGGTGTGCATGTGGATTTGGATAAGATCCAAGTCATTAGATATTGGACTATATGTCTGGCATTCCTTTTAACATGCATGGTAACGAATGTGTATTTGTGGTTGTCGATATATTTTATAAGTTGTATAATATTGACTTCTTGCAAGAAGAGTATCACAGTAGAAGACACTTCCAAACTCTTCTTCAAATGAGTGTGGGTACATTTTGGGATTCCACATGCCATTATATCATATCTGGATAGTAGGTTCTTGGGTGCATTCTGGATGATCCTTTGGTCTTTGTTGGACACTAATCTTACCAAGTTGATTGCATTCCATCCTCAAACTAATGGCCAGAAAGAGGTTGTCAACATGATGATAGTGCACATACTACACATGTACAACTCCAAGAATCCACAAACATGGGACTATGTGAAACACATTTAGACAAAACCCTTTTCAGGTGGGCTTGGGATTTCAACCATTGTGTCCCATTGATGTTTCAATACCTCTTGCGACCACACATGCATAATTTGCACATGTTCAGTTCAAATCTGATAAAGCCACTAGGTTATTGAATGCATCTAGCACATCTACCAACAGTTTCATGTTAGAAAATTGGAAAGGTAGAAATATTTTCTTATGCTGATAACTAATGATATTATTGTGTTCTTATTAGCTTCTTTATCTTAATTTTATAAATAAATCATCAAAGAAAAAACATGAATATCATGGACACCATATGTAGGTTCTCAGCCAAGGCTAAAACCCATATGTAGGGGAAAACCCAGTTAAGAACTCTTCATTCAATGATTCAAAATGAGATAGACCAAGACCTTAGACCTAGAACCTTCCTCCTCCAGCAAGTTAGCCTTCCAATGAGACACAAAAACCTTCAATAGTATCTTCTTGTCCAACAACTATAGCCCAACATCAACCTGAAAATTTCAGCCTCAACTTCACCAACAACTTCCGCATTTCAACCTCCCCAACAACTATAGAATTTAGGGCCCCAATAGTAATCCAAAACCTTGCATGTGTGAGATAAGAGAGAAAAATTTCGGCTTCTTTAGCAAGATGTTGTCTTCCTTCTTCTTTACTAGACTTTTCCACTTATTCCCTTGAAATTCACACTTTTTCTTAGCCCATAGACTGTAGATTGAACTTGTTGAGTGTATGTGTCAAATGAGGTCAAGTTGTTGCCTTTATATAGGAGTTTCTTCCCCTCTGTTTAGGCTGACTTATCTAGTTTGAGGCCAACTTGGTGGGGGAGGCCTATAATACCTAATTTACATTACAATAAATTTCTTTCTTGATAAATTAAGACTAAAAATGGTATGTTACATTATTACATGGACAAGGAAACTTCACATAAAATCTATGATCCTTCAATGGAGGCTTTGAATTAAAAACAATTCACCCAAGTGTGAAACCCATGCTTTAATAAGTCAATTTCTTTAATAGTAAAATTTATTTTCCTTTCTTTTGACAAATATATTTCATTATGACTCAAATACAATTATGAATACTGACACTA
Source organism: Pinus taeda (assembly GCA_000404065.3). NCBI lineage: Eukaryota > Viridiplantae > Streptophyta > Pinopsida > Pinales > Pinaceae > Pinus > Pinus taeda. The sequence goes on from APFE031474341.1 coordinate 135,794, forward strand.
GTTACATTATTCAACACTCCCTCTTAACTAGGGAGGTATTCATAATTACATATATACAGAGGTACATGGAAGAGCTTCAAAATGAACTACGAAGATTTCTAGCACACTCAATGTCGCAGACTAGAAACTTGACTAGGCTATTTTATCCGGTTGGGACTAAGATGGACTCAAGCTTTCAGCCAGTCTAGGTCACATCAGGCTTACTTGCTAACCATCAACCTAAGGATCTATGTCCGTATAGAAGGTCAGAGCTCTAGGACCAATGCCACCCTCCCTCTTTGGGATCTAGACACTAACACATAGGCTAACCAGATGTCTTCCCAAGCATCCACCATTATATGCTTCAACTCTCTCCATCAAACTAGATATATCCATTTGTCCAAGCATGCTTCAAGAGTGCTTCACCTTCTTATTGAGAGATTTACCTGTACAAACACAACGCCAATCAATAATAAACTTTCAAATATACATACAAGTAAACACAAACCTTAGGGGTCCTCATTCATTTGGATGTTGCTTATATCTTCATCAAATCACCCAATCTACAATTTGTTGGAAGCTTTCTTCTTCTTTCATTTCTTTAGGAGCACCAAATACATCTTCAAGTATTTTTTTTACAACTTCATGAACATTTATTGATAGTACCTTTTCTTACTTCAAAGTATTCACTATCATAATATGTCCTCCCTCTGAACTGGGGAGATATACCCTTTCTTTTATCCAGGCTCCATCTCAAATAAGAGAGATGGACCACTTCCTTCTTTTATAATTATATCTAAGAACCTTTTATGGATCCATTTATTCTTACAACATCAAGTTCATCATAAATTCCTTCACCATGCTTACCAATATTATCAAATCAACTTTAATTATGAGCATATTTAATATCTTGAAGATTATGTACCTGCACAATTTAAACAACAAGTACAACAAAAAACAAATATACATAAGCATGAAGTTAGATATATCAAAATCATGTTAATAATATAATGGAGGCATTAGACTTTAGACATCAAATAACTAACCCTAGTTAGGTTCACAAGACACATCTTTTTACATTGTAGGCATCAAATTCTTGCTAAGATTTTTGTCATAAAACCTAGACTTCATCATCAAGACTTCGAGCAACTTAATTAAGATATCAGTCTCATTATATGTAGGGCATAACCATTGCTTTTATAGATATATGATAAATTATACCATGACTTATTGTAAAACCTAGATTCCATCTTTGAGAGACAAAGCCTTAGATATTATTGATTCAGTAACAATCCAATCATAGTACTATCTAAGGTTTCAACAATATGCTTTCACATGACATACTTCTACTAGGGGTTGTTGCAAACCCTAGACTAAATCACACTGAAAAAAATATCATATCCTAGAATATAAATCTCTACTAGAGCTTTATATACGCTAGGTTTTACAAACTAAAACATGAACATTAACAATTAGGACATCATACTCGCATAAACATATCTAGAATGCATTTCACATCAATATCTACTAGCTAAACCCAAGACACAAACATTAATACATCAAAATTAGAAACACAACAATGCTTTTTCCAAGCTAGGGTTTTAATCAAACATACAAACATACACCTAGGGTTTCATTCATAGGATCTTGCTATAGATATTACATAGGTTTAATTCAGAAACCCTAAATTACCAGACCCTAAAGATCTAGGGTTTCAATCATAATAATACCAAAACATCAAAATAATAGGAATTATATATTTCATCAAAAACCCTAAGTAGACTAGGGTTTCATAATATTGACATACCCTTAGCATAAGAGTCTATGGTTTTATAGTGAACCCTAAGAGTTAGTGTTACACAAGAAAGATCAAATAATATCTTGAGGGTAGATTCAATATAATGATTAGTCATCCTAACAATAATATTTATGATTCAAAACCCTAGACATAACGATGTCAATAATGTAAAGCAAATTTCAAAAGAAGAATGGTCATACCTTTTACATGAAGAGAACTTTATAACAAAACTTATAGTCTAAGATGCACCTTTGAGTTTTTTCTTAACAAACCTTGTAAGACATCAATTCTTGAAGGGATTCCTTTGCAACAAAACGTCTTCCATGCTTCAATTCTATCCTTTGAAGTCCCCTCCATAACCCTTGATAATTCAACAAGCTTTCCTAACCATGGAAAACATAAAGAAAAGGTTATTAGAATACCATACAAACAAGTATTGATGTGAGGAGGAAACCAAACATAAAGAGATGAAACAAAGAATAAGATACTTATCTTTAGTAAAATGGTGAAGGCTCCCTCTTAATCCAACCTTGAGGGATACCTACAACTTATCAAAATAATACAAAAATGTTCTTAACATGACATGTTTGAGCTACAAATTCTAGCAATCAAAACATAAAGGAAAATAATACAAGACTAAGAAGGATATGTAGGATAGGACTTAGTAGTATAAGTCCTTGACTTTTGATTCCTCAATATTATTATTATTTGGTGGTGCTTCATCGAAAATATTTTCTTTATCCCTATCTCTCTTATCATTCCTTGGATTCTCCAGACAATGGATTTTATAATGAACCATCTTATGGAAATTATAGCATTCAATTTTTGATAGGTCAACTTTCTTCTTTGGTCCTTTGAACGTCTTGAAGGTTACCTTCTTCTTGTGATGAAAAGAATAGGCATTAGAGATGTTTTCTTCTTCATCCTCCTTCTTGTTGTTTACTAATGATACTTGGGCTTCTTATTGACTGCATGCATTCCACATTTGATTAAATGTTGGTGTATCCTTTCAATTGTTAAGTCCTAATGCAAAGGCACTCCAAGATTTTGGTAGTCCTAGAAGAGAAATAATTACGAGCTCCTTTTCTAGGACAACTTCATCTATTTCTTGGAGTTCATCTCTGATTCTAGATATCCTTATAAGGTAGGATGATACATTGCGATATTAATAGTCCTTAATTCATTCTTGAAACTTTCTATTTGACCAATGTTCTTGATTATGAATAGTTTGGAAAGAGATTCGTACATTTCTTGAGTAGAATCTATATTGGATATGTATGGGATTAGGTTGTCCTTAACTCCATCCACTATTAGGTTCATAGCCAATATTTCTATTTCTCTCAATTTTCTTTCTCCGCTTCACTTGATTCTTTTGTAGGCTTATAGATTTTTCCTTGAACAAGATTCAAAACTTCGTTCTTTTTGAGAATAAGATCTATCATCTTTTCCAGGCTCGGTAGTTAGAGGATCCTTATAGCTTGTTCTCTCCCTTCATTAAATTTTTCATATTGATATATTCTATTCCTTGTGACCTAACCTTGAAAATCATTATTCTCCTTTCACTATATCTTCAGGTTTCCTTTTTCTCCCTTCTTTCACCTTAGCTCTGATACCATGTTAGAAAATCAGAAAGGAAGAAATATTTTCTTATGTTGATAGTTACTTGTGATATTATTATGTTCTTATTAGCTTCTTTATATTGTTTTCATCAAGCAATCATCAAAGCAAAAACATGAAGATCATGGACACCAGATGTAGGTGCTCATCCAGGGCTAAAACCACTATGTAGGGGAAAATCCAGTCAAAAAAATTTCCCTCTATAATTCAAAATGAGATAGTCCAAGACCTTAGACCTATGAGCCTTCCTCCTCCACCAAGTCAACCTTCCAGTGAGATACAACAACATTCAATAGCCTCTTCTTGTCCAATAGATATAGCCCATCATCAACCCAAAATTTTTGGCCCCACTTTCACCACCAACAACAAAATTCAGCCTCCAGTAGCAATCTAGAACTTCACACATATGATATAATAGAGATTTTTTTTGGCTTATTTAACAATATTTTAGGATCCTTCTTTACTACACTTTTCCTCTTCTTCCCTTGAATTCAAAATTTTTCTTGACCTAAAAGCTGCAGATCGAACGTTTTGAGTGTGTGTGTCAAATGAGGCCGAGTTTCTTCCTTTATATAGGAGTTTCCGCCCCTCTATTTAGGCCAACTTGTCTAATTTTGTGGAGGAGGCCTAAAAGACCTAATTTGAATTAAAATAAATTTCTTTCTTAACAAATAAAGCCCAAGAAGGGTCTATTACAATATGAAATGGATAAGGACATTTGATGTAAACCCCTAGAAGCCTTCAATGGAGGATTGGACCTAAAAATAATTGATCCAAGCAATTAACCCATGATTAATAAGTCAATTTCTTTGAAAGTAAAATTTCTTTTTCTTTCATTTGAAAAGTATATTTCATTATGAATCAAATACAACTATGAAGACCTACATTAGTTACATTCTTCAATAGTTCATGAAACCTTGGATAAACCCAATGCTAAGTACAAACAACATCATGATCAACATCGGGTGCCACATAAGTTTTAAGTGGGCGACAAAGTTTGGTTGCATTTGCAGAAGGAACACCTTACCAAATCCCATAGGAGGGTTCGACCACTACAATATGGGCCTTACACCACCACAATGGATATGGGTGAAAATTATTTCAAGCTAAGTATTCCCCCATTCTTTGGTTTTCACCCAATATTTAATGTGGACCACCTTCATCCATACATTCCACCATTGCTCAACACATTAGACATTATTGAGAATATGAAACACAAATTATGAACATTCACCAACAAAGGATCCAATTCTATATCGGGTTACAAAGCCATCCAACTCCTGCACAAAGGAAAGTGGCTCACCAAGGACCAAGCTCAACAGAATTTCCCCATCTCTTGGAGGCACTAAATGTAATGGGGACATATTGAAGCCTTGAATATCTCTGTAACAACATGGGGGAAAACCACCTAGTCGGGGACTTGAATACCGTACCTTTTCCATTTGGATTAGTGGCTCTGACCGGATATAATGGGACCAATTTCCCAATAAAAATGTGATAAGATGGACAAGGTGGTTAATTACCAAAAATATAGGTGATATATGGGGTGGTTTTCAACTGAAATACATATATATGTAACCTATCTATATATTACCCATGATTTTACTTATACTTGTGCAATCTACAATGATTATCTTTAGTATATGACAATGAAGATTAATCAAATACTAACAGAAATGAAAAGCCTTTGAAGTAATTATTTTGATTAAATAGTTAATCAAAATAATTAATAAACGTATATCACATTAAATATCATTTAAACAATTTCTCATCAATGCATTAAAAAATGATAGTCCAAGCATGTTAAAAAATGAATGAATACAGAACTGCATGAAAAAAGATACATATGACAAAATCAATTCTTAAAACAAATCAATACACGATGATAGAAGTAACTGATGCATATAAATCTACTCATGAAAAGAATAGCTCCAGTCCAGTATTTTTCATTAAGATGGTTTCCAAGAGTACAAAAGTGCAAGATTCCAAAAGCCTTCTTCACAAAAAAATCAGGACTCCGATCCAAGGATTCTACTAAGATAAATTTAAAGTACAAAAGTGCAAGCTTTTAAAGTGTTTCTTTATAAATTTCAGGACCCTTTATTCAAAGACATGAAAGGGTATATATAATATAAATATAGTACTAAAATAGAAATTACATAAAGTTCTAAGGAGGTTTAAACAACCCTCATTAAAATAAGTGACATAATTACATAAAACATAAATACTAAAACAACGAGTTCTAGCATGTAATGTTGTCTATTCCTTCATTCATTGCCTCAACTCATAGATATCCATCATTGGCTTGACGTCAGGAGGCCAACCTATCCTCATGTGCAGTTTTCCTGTATATACTGCATCTGAAAGAGTAGGAATCATATGCATGGATGAGTCAGTGAGGCAACACAACATTATCCACTAACTATGTGGCTTCACCAGATATATCCAATATAATTTCCAGTCAAGCTTTGTCAGTTGTTTAATTTCCTCTTCTTTCCCTTTGAAATTTTATTTCTAGTGTGTTTCTAGGGCTCTGGTCTCGTGGAGACACCTGGGTGGGCATTCCTGTATCAAACTAGCGTTGTGAAAATTATCATTGATGGTCTCAACGATACTATTTGCAACATCAGTCACTCTTGAAACTCCTCTTTCTTTTTGCTTTAACTGAATATCCCAATCGGTAAAGAGGATGTCTTTATGAGATTCCTCTATCCTTAGAAGGTCTACTTCTTAGCCCTATGGAGTATCCTGCCATGTGATGTACCTTGAAATCTTTTCATCAATCTCATTGAATTTGATCCTCAGATTGGATGATTGATTTATAAGTAAATCAATTTGCTTTCACATTGGATTGATGATTGAAAGCTTCTGACAAAATGTTACCTACTTCTTAGATAATAAATAATTGAGTTCTAATGCCTCTTTTATGAAATTCTCAATTCTAGGATTATCTTTCATCTAACCTATATAGAATTGTAGTTGTTGTATTTGACTATCTTTGGCACTTGTTTTTGCTTGATATTGGAGTTTCAACTAGTCAAAAATATATTGTATTTGGGCCATTTGTGCCTGCATTTAATCATCTACATCCTGTCTTTCTTTAACCAACTGCTGCTCTAGTTGTTGTATCCTTTCATCTTTCTCCCTTACTAGTTTTTTGACATCCATTGCCTTGTCAATAGTGGCAGATCATAAGCACTTGCACACTGTGACTGTTTGGTCATATTGTCTGAAGGAAACATGGGGGTATCCTTCCATACTGCATCCATTGGTTCATTATCAGGAATTATCACTGAGAACTTCTCTGTTCTCCTCCTTTTCCTCTATTTTTTTACTACAACTTGATGCTTTGGAATGTAAAAGACACCAAGAGGAGGAATTTATTCTACTCTGAGAACAATTTCTATTGAAGGGAAGGTCGCGATGATTTCAAGCTCTTCTATGGTGACAAGTTTGTCAGTAGCCCTATCAGTGAGAGAGCTTTGTCCAGCGATTTGGGGTGTATTGAATGTTGTTTCCATTTCAACATCATTTTTCACTGTGCTGTCCTCATAGTTGTTCATCAAACTGCTTCCATGCCTCATCCAGATTATTCTTTAAGGGGGTTTCATCTGCATGCACTTTAGTGGAAACATCTTCCACTTCTTTCTTTATTGAGGCCTTTCCAGATTCCTTCTCAGTGTCCTTTTCATGACTCTTTTCTGGGATGTTCTCTGGGATTTTCTCTGAGTCATGCTCTGGGCTCTTCTTTGAGTTGTGCTTTGAGTTATGCTCTGAAATCTGGGCTGATTTCTGTTCTGAGGTTTGTTCAGAACTTTGTCTAATTTCTTTTGTCAATCATGCTCAGAAATGTGTTCTGAGCCCTTTTCTGAGCTTTGGCTTGAACTCTGTTCCTTTTGAATATTTGGCTGAGGGATTTCCAACAGATCCAAAGCGACTTTTTCTAACCTTTTCTTCTCGTACTGGTGGAAATGGGAAAAATATGGTGGGTTGAATCTCAGAGTATCCAAATGTTTCACTTATGAAAACAGTTCGACTGACTCAAACAAATCATCAAAATCATTCTCTGTATGGTTGAATTGTTTTATTTTAACTGAAGTAGTGAAATTCTGTGCGACCTTATTGGGGTCATACCATCTGCCAAGAATGGTGGAAAACTTTAAACAAGTAATGTGATTGATTTCAAGTGTATCATTCTTGAAATCATGTAATGCATAAACACCACATTGGAGGGGAAGGGAAGGCCAAAGAGACTTTTTAAATCCTTAAGGGTCTTGGTAATCCCATCCCCTACAGTTTGGTAAGCAATTTCTCTAGCATTCAATTTGTTTGGCACACAGCATGGGAGAACATGGGGAGGTGCTATGCTTCCAAAGGCTCGGACATAAGTAAATAGTTCTTCCCCAAATCACCTACCTAGTGGTAAAATATCAATCTTGGCCTCATTAGATAGCAACGGGGCCTTCTTGTAAAAACAACTTGGTGGATGGGTAGCATAATCCCTTGGCAAATTTTGTAGAAATGAGTTTGGAAATTGGATTCCCACAGGATTTTGTGATATATGTGCATGGGGTTAGGATATTTAATAGTCCATTTCCACCCCATAGTTGGGAAACTAGTGATGAAACAGAATGCATCCATAACGTAGGCACTCATAAAAAATGGTGGGACTGTTCTAGCGGTGATAAACCGTTTCTGCCTATATCCCCAAATTTGTAAGAAAGGTTGTTAGAAAAGATAGTACCCAAATCCATTATAAAAGATTTCACTATTGCATCTATTAACGAAACCCACTCAACATAAAACTTGGTTGTTTCAACATACCCAAATAATCTACACATCATAGCTGCGACATAAAAGTAGGGAGCAACGAGAGGTGCTATAGGATACATACCCGATTTCTCTTGTTTGTGCGTATTTGAATTGAACCTCCATTGCCTAATTGGGTCTGATGGTTCCTCATTCTCTTTTGCAAAAATATCAAGGAAGGCTTTATCATATACCTACTGTGGGTCTGGTATATGATAGATTCTCTTCAGGTCTTCTGCTGTGAAGGAACCAATAAGCATTTGCCTTGAAGTCTGGAATGCCTGGTCGGAAATGTTAATATTTCCTATTATCCATTTTACCATATCTGTGTATGTAAAATATTTTGTGTAGGAAAGAACTTGCAGCTTTAAAATGAGAGGCTTCCGAAGAGGTAGTGGCATCTGTTGTTGCTTTACTCTGAATTATCCTTGGACCTTCGCTCTCCAGCAAATGGTAAATGGTTTCCCATGAGAAAGTACCGCTGTTGATATTGCATGTTGTATCTGAGAATAATGGAGGCACTTCTGTTACATCAAATGTAGAAGATTGTGTGGTTTCACTAGCTTTCTTTCCATTCTTAGAATTAGTCATCTTGTTACGCAATTTTCTCTCGGGAAAAACCTACAAATTGAGAATACAGAGAGATGAAGAGAAATAGAAGTTAAATGCACAAGCATTCAATCAAATAAGGCATTGAAATGAAAGAAAGGGAAGCTTAAATGCAAATCAATCCAAATAGGCTATCAAATCTCCTTGGGCTTTGAAATCATAAATACCGTTAGAATCCTTCAATAACTGAAATCATGAGCTGACATGGTTATTTATTATTCATTAATATATCACATGGAAAAAAATATTCAAACGGTAAATAAAACTATCTTCAAGTACCCTGCCAATATGCTATAGTGATATTACTGTATTAGTTTATTAAGTGTGAGAGATGTGTGATTGCGATAATCACATTATTGCAATATCAAAATTGGTAGTTTTGGGAGTAGCAGAGAATAAATATGGCCAAAATATTTTAGCGATTACGATTGCAATAAGTGACATGGAAATGTAGCAAGCCCATATGTTTATTATTAGGTGTAGCTTTTGATTTAGCTTTATGATTTTCATTAGGGCGTAGTCTTTAAAAAAACAACTTTATCACAATCGGAGCAATTTGGAATGATATAAGCAGAGAGCATAATGGTATTCTTGCGATTTATCTGGATGCAATGTTTTAAAGAATATATTTTATTGCTTTGTCGAGTCTGATAGGTTATCACATTTCGCAATCGGGATGTTCCTTGGTCTTTATGATACATCATTTATTATAAGATTGCGATGCAGGGAGTTTTTTTCTATGAAGGATTTCCATTAATACTTAAGCTTTTAAAAGGATAAATACTTAAGCTTTTTAAAGGATAAATATGTTTTGGTTCCCGGGGGCTATCTATTATCGCAATCTCAAGTCTTGACACGTAAATGAAACTTTATTCCTTGTAACTTTGCGATATGCATTATTGTCAGATTTTCTTTTAAGATAAGCCTCATTTGAGTCATTCAAGCCTTAATGAGGGTTTATTTATTAACAAATCAATTTTATTCTTAATAAAATCCATAAATTAAACTATATTCTTATGTTTTTAATTTTTTTAAGGGTCCCAATTTATCTCTGCAATAATCACCTAAGTTATTTATGTAGAAATAAACAGGTGGTTGTTACACAACACAACAATTGGTGATTCACTAGAAGAACCATTTATCTATGATAATAGTGAAATTTCTAAAACTCTTTCTAAGTAAAACTAATTCAGGAAAGGAAAAATATTTTCGAAATATTTAGATAAGTAACATTACTCTATAAAAAAAAATTCTCACTTAATTATAGTTCTTTTTATATCCTCTTATAGATGAAAATCATTTTTGTCTATGTTAGTCATTAATTAGTTGTAAAGATAAAGTAGGGGGCTTCTACAACTTAGCCTTTTTAATATACTCATTTGTCACATGTAGAGCCACTACTTCCAACAGACGTTCATAGCCTCAACATGGTTACCTTTTAACCATCAATGATTCAAAATCCCATCCATATAAGAGTGCAATCTTTAGAGATACTTTCAAAAGTATTATATATATATATAATATATATATATATATAAATATATTTATAATATATATATATATATATACATATATAATTAAATCTATATCTATATCTATATCTATATCTTATCTATATCTATATATATTATATTATTATTTATATATATATATTATTATTATATATATCATATTATATATTATATTATAATTTTTTCTTTTTTATTTATTTACTTTTCCTTTAACATTTTTTTATGACCAAAAGCCATTGTCCTAGTTTGGTGACCAAAAAGTAACAATGCCATTCATTAGTTGTAATTGAACTGAACAATCTGGCTCTTGATGAGACACCTTGTCTTAAGATTTAAATAATCATAAGCCATTACCCTGGTTTGGTATTCAACGTTGGTAATGTCAGTATATTATTTCCCTATTAACATGGTAAGCAGGATCATTATGAGACTCCTTATCTTTTAAGGTTAAATATATTTTTGAATTACACTCTAAAAATAGTAAAGTTAATGGATGGGGAGAATCATTGACTCAAGGGTTTTGGATGACAATTTTAGAGTTGGAGATGCTTAGCTGTAATTAATATTTACTTCGTTAAAGATAAACTTTCTTGACTGATAATAGAATAAAATGATTTTATAAAGTTGAGGTTTTTCAAAGAATTTATAACCTCAATGGAAAAGAAAATTTCTGAATTTTATGATACTTAGCTAATTTTCAAATGTTGTGATAATTTCCTTAAGAATTTCTACTTTCAAAGTGAAAGATCAAAATATTTCAAGAGATTTTATTGTAAAGCCAAAAGTGATGCTATTTTACATTATTTTTCTAAGAAAACACAAAAAGTAAATGCAATATTGTTATAGTAGAAGATGTAATCTTCTAAGAAAACACAAAAAGTAAATGCAATATTGTTATAGTAGAAGATGTAATCTTCTAAGAGTTTTTTTTTTCAAAATAAGCCTATTGACAGGAAGAGAATCTCTCTTTCTTGATAAATCTTGCAATATGAATGTTGACGAGCATACTTGTTCAACAATTTGAAATGATCCAAGCCAAATTTTATGGAATTTAGTATGCTTTCCTTTTTCCTCATGTGGCTTGTCCCATTTAAGGATGAGATCTCCAATTTGAAAAGATTTTGTGGAAATAGAACTTGCATCAAAAGAAGATTTGACTAGATGTTGATGGCGAGTATGTGTAATTTTGGATTTCTCCCTTTCTTCTTATAATTTAAGAATTTGAGACTGTCTTAGTTGTAAAGAATAAGAAGGCGTTTCTTCAATAAACTGGACTAGGGATAATGAGGGAATAACTAGATTTGAAGGGATGATAACTTCTTTCCCATATACTAGATTGAATGGAGAAGTGCTTATTGAGGCCTTCTGGGTTATCTGATCTGCCCATAGAGAAAATTTCAAATATTTATGCCAATTCTTTTGGCTCTAAACAACAAATATTTTAATAATACTTATGAGGTTCTTGTTGGTTGATTATGCTAAACCATTTCCTTGAGGGTAGTAGTTAACAGAGTACTTAAGTTTAAAACCCATCTCAAGAGAAAATTTAGTCATATTATTTCTTGAAAAGTAAGATGCATTATCAAACATAAGTGCAGTTGGTAAGCCAAATCTAGTAATAATGAATTGATCAATGAATTCAATGATAGCATCAGAATTGGTTATCTTCAGTGGAATTTCTTCCACCCACTTAGTAAAATAGTCTGTAGCTATAAGGATATGCTTATGTTGTTTTAAGGAATGAGGAAAAATCTCACCTATGATATCCAATCCCCATTTTTCAAAAGGTTGTTCAATGTTGACTGGTTGTAGAGGTAAGGCAGGTTTCTGTTGTCTCCCATCAACAATTTGACATATTTTTCATTTCCTTACGTATTCATGGGTATCCTTGAATAAGTTTGGCCAATAGTACCCAACACGTATGATCTTATGTGGAATAGTATCTCCTCCAAAATTTCCACCAACTGGTCCATCATGGAGTTCTTGCAAAACCTTCTGTGCTTTAGGCTTTTCAAGGCATCTTAATAATACATAATCGTAATTTCTCCTGAATAACACGTCATCAATGATTTCATATTGATTTTCTTTCAATATTAAATCTCTTTTCCTTTTATGATTGAGTTTAGGAGGAGCATATTCATTTTTTAGATAGAAAATAAGATCAACATATTGGGATTCTAAATCGTTTAGGCTTACCTTTGATATATGTACAATGTTACCTGAGTACTCATCTGCCGGTAGGTTGGAAGCTCTTGTAAGCAATCTGGAAAAACCTTGTCCTTTGACAATTTTGTTTGGTATAATGTTAATATCATATTCTTACAGAGTTGTTACCCAATTTTCCCTTTTTTCTCCTACTTCCCTTTGCATAAGTAATTATCTCACTGATGAGAATGAGACTATTATTTTAGTATGGGTTTTGAGGAGAAAACGCCTGAAGTGCTTTACATATTTGAAAACAGCAAAAACCTATTTCTCCACCTCTGAATAATTTAGTTCAACACCTTGAAAATTAGAACTAAAGAAAGAGATGGGTGCTTCAATTGTTGATCATTAAGTTGCGTTAAAACAATAGCATAAGATGTTTTGGAAGCGAATGTATACAAGATGAAATGATTATAAAAATTTGGAGTTGTTAAAGAGGGAGCATTCATAATAGCTTGTTTGATGAAATCAAAAGCTTCTCTTTTGTTATGTCCGCACTTAAAGATTGAATTTTTCTTAATCATGGTTTGTAATGGTAAAACAATTTGGGAAAAGTCAAGGACAAATATTTTAACAAAATTTTTCTGACCTAGAAAAGATTGCATAGAATTTTTATTATGGGGTAAAGAAATTTCAGAAATTTCTTTTCTTTTGTCTGGATAATACAAATGCCCTTTTTGGATACAATAAACCCTAGAAGCTTACCTTCATTTAGAGGAAAATAAGACTTCTTTGGATTTAATTAAATTCCATACTTTTTGCAATGTTCAAATATCTTCTTTAAGTCATGTAAATGGTTATTTCTCTTCTTAGAATAAACAATTATATCATCCAAATAATTGACGACAATTTTGTTTATCATACCTTTGAAGACTATATCCATAGCTCTTTGGAAAGTTGTTGCTGCGTTAATTAATCCAAAATGCATTTTTTGGTAGGAATAGGTTCCCCATTTAGCCTTGAATGTAGTCTTTAATCTATTAGCTGAATGAACCAAAATTTGGTTATATCCTGAAAATCCATTAAGAAAAGACATTAGTTCTGAACTAGCTACTAATTGTAGTATTTTCTCCATGGTCAGTAATGGGAAATTGTCCTTCTGACAAGATTTGTTGAGATTTCTAAAGTCTATACAGATGAAAATTTCACCATTCTTCTTCCTAACAAGAACTAAGTTCAAAACCCATTTTGAATGCCTAATAGGAAAGATAATCTTGGCTTTAAGGAATTTATTCAACTCAAATTTGATTTGATTTTCTAAATTGGGATGAATTTTCCTTAATTTCTGTTGTACAGGTTTGTCATCGGATATCATGGGACTAGTGTGTTATATGATGGAGGCATCATATGTTTTGAGATCATCATATTTCTAAGCAAAAATACCTTTATACTTTTTTAACAAATGAATACAGGCTGATCTCTCATCAGGAGAGAGACCAAGTCCTAGATTGATGTTTTGAGGTTTGATATCAGTTCCAAGGTTTACTAGTTCAAACCTTAAGGTTGAACTTTGGAGTTTAGAATTAGTAGCCTTCTTAAATCTATCTTTAAGATCATAAAGATCCTCAAGTTTTACCACAGATTTAGGTATGGGATTCTGTTTGGACTTATATCTTAACTGCTTATCATGCTCACTTTAATCAATTATATGATCATCATATGACCCTTCAGATGTCAAAAAGTGTATGATATCCTTGTCATTGTTAAAGACTCGCCAATTGGTGACATTATCGGGAATGGATGGTTGAAAAATTAATTCTATGGAAAACCTATCTAGACTGTAATCCTCTAATGGTATAAGATTGGATGCTGTATTAGCCAAAAGGTCAACACTTGCATTTTGAAGTCTAGGTATAGGAGAGATGTTGAATGATAGAAAATGTGAAGTAATATCTTGGACTAATGATTTGTAATGTTTTAAATGTCCAAAGAGACAATGAATGGTGTTTCTTACTTGCTTGATAACAATTTTTGAATCCCAAAAAACTTGAAGATATTTGATATCAAGGCCTATTTCTTTATACCAACCTTGAATCAATGCGTCATATTCAACAATATTATTTGTGCATTCAAACTCTAACCTACATGCTAGCATGAGTTTTTCTCCTTATGTATTGATTAATGGACAACCAGTTCCTACACCATCATTGGATTTAGATCCATCAAAATATAATGTCCAAAACAAATTTTTAACTAACGGTTTATCTACAAGATTTATACATCTGGAAGAATATGTTTGAGAAAAGTTCTCAATCTAGGAAGTAATAGAGTTATCCAAAAAATGTGACTTTTGCTCATTCAAATTTCCTAAAAATGATTCAGCAAAGTAATTTCCAATGATATTGTTGTTAAAATCCATTGGTTCATTTTCATCTTCAAAATGAGTTACGGTGTGCTTCAAATGATTTTCTTGGTCAATTATGATTTTATTTAGCTTTCCATTGTAAGGGAGCCACATGTGAGACCAATCTGTTGCAAAGTAGCCATGGAGATTCTCAGACTAGTCTCTACTAAGAATTAAACCATAGAACTCAGGAATATCAACAACTAATATATCAATTACTTGACAAACTTTGAGATTAGAAGGGAGTCTAATGGTGAGTGAATTCATTTCTCCTAAGACCTCAAATTTTGTTCCATCAAGTTACACAATATGAAAAACAAAATTTTGGGGTGAAACGTTTAATTTAGTGTAGACCGTTCTTGGCATAATATTTGAAGAGACCCTTGAGTTTATTAAGAAGTTGTGCAGATTTTTATTGAAGAATTCACAAGTCAAGAGGAAAGGGGGAGTATGCGAATTAGATTTGTCACCATTTAAGATAGCATCAGTAGGATCAACCTTATTTTATGAATCATTGGGGGGTTTACCAATTCCTCTTGCAGCTTGAGATATCACAACACCAGGAAGAGGAGAAGCAGGAACTACGTTCAATTCTTTTAGCAATAACTTCTATTGATGTTTAAGCTTATTGATCTCATGAAGAGAGATACTGGATTTGGTTTTTTTCATGTCCTCCACTATGTTATACTCCATGGTATTAATAAATACCGAAGTTTTAGATGAAGATGGAGGATTAGATGAGGATGGAGTTGGTTGAGGAGAATTGGGAGAAGAGTTTTTACTTGCTGCCTTTTCCTTGGTAGCAGAGGTTGAGGGATTTTGATTTTATTTGATTGTGTTAAATTAGTAGGGCTCTTACTCCTAGCTCTAATAGGTAGAGATTCTTGCTCTTCTTCATTATCGGAAATAGGGAGAATAAAATCCCACATTCCATGTACTTCAACCAGTTCTTCATCTTCAGTCTCTCCACATTCCATGTACTTCAACTAGTTCTTCATCTTCAGTCTCTTCATAAGTTTATGCAGTTTCTTCTTCCTCTTCTTCTAAATCTGATTCAACATTAGATATTGTTTTTGGTGGTTGAGAATTAGAGGTTAGATTCCTCTTGGAGGATCTGAAAGGTTTCTTATAAGAGGATTCAACTACTTGTTTCTTAATCTCCACCATTTCATTTGACATGGTTTTTAGGACTTTTTACAGACCTTCAAGATCAAAAGGATCCTTAGGGGCTTTCTTCTTTGATTCATCCTTAAAAGTAACCTTTTTTGCTTTCCTATCTCCCTAGGCTGTCTTCTTTTCCAATGCAACTATTCTCTTTTCTACAAACATGGCTTCTTTCATGTTTTATACGAAAGTAGCTTTATTGGCTTTATCTACAAAAATTTCTATATTGGAGGGGTGAGAAGAAATATACCACTCGATTTGGACATCAACATTAGGGCTTGATGTGGCTGGGATTTTATTTAGAAATTTATTGAATATGGAATTGAAATCTTTGATCTTTTCACCTAATTTAGCTTTTAAATTAGAAAGATCATTGATAAGGGATGCGATTGTATGGTCATCACCAAATTTGGCTAAAAAATTCTCTTCAAACATGTCCCAATTAGTAATAGATCCTAGTGGTAATGAAAAAAACCATGAGCCTGCTGATCCTTGGAGGGTGTAGGGAAATAATCTTACTACATAATCTTCTTCGTTCACTCAACTAAGATTAATAGTTAACATATAATTATGGATATGTTCCTTAGCAAGAAATCCATCAGCAAGATTAAATTTTGGCAACCATATTTTAGGATGCTTAGGCAAATCATGGAGAGGTGGTTCCATTTGTACACACCAGGATTGGCCCATGGTCTGACTAGTGGTGGTGTTCATTGACATGCCATTATTAGAGTTTGAGGGGAAGTGGATATTGAGTGGAAGAAGCGGTAGTAATGTACTTGAGCTGGATGAACTAGCATCGATACCTTGAGAAGAATGGATATTAAGAGGAATGAATGGAGGGTATGAAGGTTTTTGTGGAGGGAAATTTGATAAAACCTCACTAGTTGAAGTCAGTGACTCAGATTTCTTAGTTTTCTTTCGGAAAGAAGGAAGAGGAAATTAAAATGGAGGAACCCCAAGCTTCTCACTTTGAGAACATGTTAGAATCCAAGTGGGTTGCAAAACATAAGTGATACTTCCTTCAGATGCTTCAAATGACACAAAATTTTCTGTTGAAATAGAGATTTCATTTAATTTCATTATTAAAGTCTAGACCTCAAGTGATTCAGGATTGTAGTCTGAAGAAGGTGCTTCAGGAATTGTACTATGATATTTCGTGGGTGACTGCTCAACTTCTAATCTAGAAATAGGAGTTTTAGATGAGGATATAGAAGTTGGAGGTTATATTGAGGGGCAGTGACTGTTGGAATGGATTGTTAATTTAGATTGAGTTCTCTTTGCCATTCATAGCCTTGGCCCTCCTAGCGCCAAAATGTTGAAGCCTCGAAAATCACTGCAACAACATTGGGGAAAACCACCTGTTCAGGGACTTGAATACCGTCCCTTTTCTATTTGGATTAGTAGCTCTGACTGTATATCATGGGACTAGTTTCCCAATAAAAAATTGATAGGATGGATAGGGTGATTGATTACCAAAAAGATAGGTGATAGATGGGGTGGTTTTCAACTGAAATACGTATATATTTAACCTATCTATATATTCCCTGAGATTTTACTTATACTTGTGCGATCTACAATGATTATCTTTAGTACATGATAATGAAGATCAATCAAATACTAATAGCAATGGAAGCCTTCGAAGTAATTATTTTGATTAAATAGTTAACCAAAATAATTAATAAACATATATCACATCAAATATCATTCAAACACTTACTCATGATTCAATGTATTAAAAAATAACAGTCCAAACATGTTCAGAAATGAATGAATACAAAACTACATGAAAAAAGATACTCATGACAACAATATAAAGGGAAATGGCTATCAATTCATAAAAAAATCAATACACAATGATATAAGTACTTGATGCATATAAATATTCTCATGAAGAGAATAGCTCTAGCTTCGTATTTTTCATTAGATGGTTTCCAAAAGTACAAAAGTGCAAGCTTCCAAAAGCCTTCTTCACAAAAACTTCAGGACTCTGATCCATGGATTCTACTAAGATAACTTTAAAGTACAGAAGTGCAAGATTTTAAAGTGTTTCTTTATAAAATTTGGGAACCTTTCTTCAAATACATGAAAGGGTTTATATAATAAAAATAAAGTACTAAAATAGAAATTACATAAAGTTCTGAGGAGGTTTAAACAACTCTCCTTAAAATA
Organism: Pinus taeda; assembly: GCA_000404065.3. Classification (NCBI taxonomy): domain Eukaryota; kingdom Viridiplantae; phylum Streptophyta; class Pinopsida; order Pinales; family Pinaceae; genus Pinus; species Pinus taeda. The sequence goes on from APFE031474341.1 coordinate 154,002, forward strand.
AGTGACAAAATTACATAAAATGGAAATATTAAAATGACGATCTCCAGCATGTAACGATGTCTATTCCTTCATTCATTGTATGAGCTTGTAGATATCCATCTTCGAATTTACTTCAGGAGGTTGAACTATCCTCATGCGCAGTTTTCCTATATACACTACATTTGAAAGACTAGGAAGCATATGCATGGATGAGTCAACGAGGCAATGCAACATTAGCCACTGACTATGTGGCTTCACCAGATATCTACAATATATTTCCCAATCAATATTTGTCAGCTATTTAATCGCCTCTTCTATTACTTTGAAAGTTTCTTTCCAGTGTGATTCTAAGGCTCTGATCTCGGGGGGACTTCTTGGTGGGAATTCCTGTATCAAACTAGCATTATGCAAATTACCATTGATGGTCTCAATGATACTATTTGCAGCATCAATCGCTCTTGAAACTACTCTTTTTGCTTGCTTTATTTTAATATCCCAATCGGTAAAGAGGATTACTTTATGACATTCCTCTATCCTAAGAAGGTCTCCTCCTCTGCCCTCTGGAGTATCCCTCCATGTGATGTACCCTGAAATATTTTCATCAATCTCATTGAATGTGATCCTCAGATCAAATGCTTGATTTATAATTAAATCACTTTGCTTGCACATTGGATTTATGATTGATAGCTTCTGATAGAATTTTTCCTCCTGCTTAGATAATAAATAATTGAGTTCTAATGCCTCTTTTATGAAATCATCAATTGTAGGATTATCTTTCAAATGATCTATAGAAAATTGCAACTGTTGTATTTGACTATCTTTGGCACTTGTTTCTGCTTGATACTGGATTTTCAAATAGTCAAAACTCTACTGTAATTGGGCCATTTGTGCTTGCATTTGATGGTCTACATTCTGTCTTTCTTCAGCAAACTACTGCTCTAGTTGCTATATACTTTCATCTTTCTCCCTTACTAGTTTTTTGACTTCCACTGCCTTGTCAATAGTGGCAGATGCATAAGCACCTGCATATTGTGACATTTTGGTCATATTGCTCGAAGGATCCATGTGGGTATCCTTCCATACTACATCCATTGGTTAATTATCAAGAATTATCACTGAGGACTACTCTGTTCTCCTCCTTTCCTATATTTTTTACTACAACCCGATGCTTTGGAGTGTAAACGACATCAAGTAGAGGAATTTATTCCACTCTGAGAACAATCTATGTTGAAGGGAAGGTTAGGATGATTTCAATCTCTTCTGTGGTGACAGATTTGTCAGTAGCCCTATCAGTGAGGGAGCTTTGTCCAGTGTTTTGGGGTGTATTGAATGTTGTTTCCATTTCAACATCCTTTCCCCCCTATTGTCCTCTTAGATGTTCGTCAAACTGCTTCCATGCCTCAGCCAGTTGATTCTTTAAGGGGGTTTCATCTGCACGCACTTTAGTGGAAACATATTCCACTTCTTTCTCTATTGAGGCCTTTTCATATTCCTTCTTAGTGTCCTTTTCAGGACTCTTTTCTGGGATGTGCTCTGGGCTCTTCTTTGAGTTGTGCTCTAAGTTATGCTTTGAACTTTGGGCTGATTTCTATTCTGAGATTTTTTTAGAACCTTGTTCTAATTTCTTCTGTCAATCATGGTCAAAATTGTGTTCTGAGCTCTTTTCTAAGCTTTGGATTGAACTCTGTTCCTTTTGAATATTTGGTTGAGGGATTTCCAACAAATCCAAAGGGTCATTTTATAACCTTTTCCTCCTATACTGGTGGAAACATGCCAAATATGGTGGGTTGAATCTCAAAGTAGCCAAATGTTTCACTTGTGAAAATAGTTCGGTTGACTCAAACAAATCATCAAAATCATCCTCTTCACGGGTAAATTGTCTTATTTTAACTGAAGTAGTGAATTTATGCACGACCTTATTGGGGTTATACTGTCTTCCAGGAATAGTGGCAAGCTTTAAACAAGTAATGTGATCAATTTCAAGTGCAACATGATTGAAATCATGTAATGCATAGACACTACATTGGAGGGGAAAGGAAGGCCAAAGAGACTTATAAATTCTTTAAAGGTATTGGTTATCCCATCCCCTACAATTTGGTAAGCAATTTCTCTGGTAAGCAAATTTTCTGGCACATACCATGGGAGAACATGGGTAGGTGCTATGCTTCCAAAGACTTAGACAAAAGTAAATATTTCTTCCCCAAACCACCTACTTACTGGTAAAATATCATTCTTGGCCTCATTAGATAACCTTGGGGCCTTATTGTCAAAAACAACTTGGTGGATGGTTAGCATAATCCCTTGGAATATTTTGTAGAAATGAGTTTGGAAATTGGATTCTCGCAGGATTTTTTGATATATGTGAATAGGGGTAGGATCTTGAATAGTCCATTTCCACCCCATAGTTGGGAAACTAGTGGTGAAACATACTACATCCATAACGTATGCACTCATAAAAAATGGTGGGACTGTTCTAATGGTAACAAATTGCTTCTTCCTATATTCCTAAATTTGTAAGGCAAGGTTGTTAGACAAGATAGTACCCAAATCCATTATAAAAGAGTTTACTGCTGCATCTATTAGAGTAACCCATTAAACAGAAAAATTGGTTGTATCGGCATACCCAAATAATCTTCACATCATAGCTGCGACATAAGAGTAGGGAGAAGCGAGAGGTGCTATAGGATACATACCTGATTTCTCTTGTTTGTGCTTGTTTGAATTGAACCTCCATTTCCTAATTGGGTTTGATGGTTCCTCATTGTCTTTTGTGAAATGCTCAAGGAAGGCTTTATCATATACCTTCTGTGGGTCTAGTATATGATAGATTCTCTTAAGGTATTCTTTTGTGAAGGAACCAATAACCATTTGCCTTGAATTTTTGAATGCCCTGCCGGAAATGTTAATATTTTCTATTATCCATTTTACCATATCGGTGCATGGTAAAATCTTCAGTCTAGCAACAATTCTGTGTAGGAAAGAACTTACATCTTCAAACTGAGAGGCTTATGAAGAGGTAGTGGCCTCTGTTGTTGCTTTACTCTAAATTATCCTTGGACCTTCTCTCTCTATCAACTGGTACATGGTTTCCCATGAGGAAGTACCACCGTTGATAGTGCATGTTGTATCTGACAATAATGGAGGCATTTCTGTTACATCAGATGTAGAATATTATGTGGTTTCACTAGCTTTCTTTCCTTTCTTAGACTTAGTCATCTTGTTACGCAATTTTCTCATGGGAAAAAACTACAAATTGAGAATATAGAGATATGAAGAGCAATAGGAGTTAAACACAGAAGCATTGAATCACATAAGCATTTAAATGATGGAAAGGGAAGCTTAAATGTGAATTAATCCAAATGGGCCATCAAATCTCCTTGGGCTTTGAAATCACAAATACTGTTAGAATCCTTCAATAACTGAAATCATGAGCTCGCATGGTTATTTATTATTCATTAATATATCACATCACAAAACCTCCTCAAATGGTAAATAAAACTATCTTCAAGTACCCCGCCAATATGCGATAGCGATATCACTGTATCGGTTTATTAAGTGTGATAGATGTGTGACTGCGATAATCGCATTATCGCAATATTGCAATTAGCAGTTTTGGGAGTAGCAGAGAATAGATATCACCAAAATATTTTAGTGATTGTGATTGTGATAAGTGATGTGGTAATGTAGTGGGCCCATAGGTTTATTATTAGGTCCAACATTTGTTTTAGCTTTATGATTTTCCTTAGGGAGCGGTCTTTAAAAAAAATAGCTTTATCGTAATTAGAGCAATTTGGAATGATATAAGCGGAGAGAATAATGGAACTCTTGCGATTTATCTAGATGCGATGTGTTTTAAAGAGTATATTTTAATTCTCGTTGGGTCCAGTAGGTTATCACATTTTGTAATTGGGATGTTCCTCGATATTTATGATACATCATTTTGTTATAAGATTGCAATGCGGGGAGTTTTTTCTTATGAAGGATTTCCATTAATACTTAAGTTTCTTAAAGGATAAACATGTTTTGGTTCCCGGGGGCTATCTATTATCCCAATCGCAAGTCTCACTAGTAAATGAAACTTTATTCCTTGTAACTTTACGATATGCGATATTGTCGGATTTTATTTTAAGGTAAGCCTTGTTTGAGTCATTCAAGCCTTAATGAGGGTTTATTTATTAACAAATCAAATTTATTCTTAAGAAAATCCCAAAATTAAACTATATTCTTATGTTTTTTTTTTTTTTTTTTTTAAGGATCCCATTTATCTCTACAAAATACCCAATTATTTAGTAAAATAAATGGGGGGTTGTTGCAAACACAATAAGACCATTGCTTCGCAAGGGGGAAGGATTGATCCAGGTGGATATTTGTGTCCACCCCCCTATTACGCCTGGACCACCAACGTTGTTTCCTTTCAATTTCCTAATTTCCAGCACAATCTCATATTTTGACAATTTTCTATTTTTGGTAGTTTTTTAGATCTTGAACTTCTGGAGCCATTTTAAGGCCCTAAACAATGTTTTCTTGAGAAATGGGAAAAAGAGAGACTATTTTGTAAACAAAATTTATTTTCCTCATATATATATTTTTAATGAGGTATTATGCATTATAAATGGAGATCGTATGCCAAAGTTACAACCTCGATAAGTTGACATTACAACTAACCCGATGGGGCCCACAACCTTTTAGCGCTTCATCTCTTATGTTTAGGTTTTTGGATGTTTATGGTTTCTCATTGTTTCTTCATGATGAAAAGGCCCTAGAGCCTCATTTTAAATAAATTCAAAAGGCATGTAACTATCACATCTCTTGTTAGAGATAAGCTACTATCGCCTGAGCTAGTTTGTTTCTTTTCTACATGTAAAAAGTTTTCAACAATCACTATTTAATAATTGAAGTTATGTTTCACTATCTCACCATGTTTTTAATTAAATATATATTTTGTTTTGTTCCTTCATAAATTCATATCAAGGCTTCTACCTCAACAGGATCCAATTTGTTATTTATCAAGTTGCAACTTGAAAGGAGACTACAATCCCTTGATACATAAAGAAAACAAAGTGTTGGTTATATGGTCTATAAATATTCATACCTTCATATTTGTCTCTACTTCTTCTTTTCCTCAAATCTACTTCTCATATGACTATATGTGACATGTAATAAAAAACTCAAATCAACTCTTACATTCTCAAAACTCTAATATTTTAGCCTTCCAACCTCATACATTTTATGAACAAGCTTTGATGGTTGTTAGTATTCCAAACACATGAATTTGAAATGAAAATACTTGTCTCTTTGCATTCTAAGGGCGTCTCTTCAATTCCAGAATGGTTTCAACTCTTGAATATTAAAATACATAAAATGAATTTCACCATATCCAAATGACATGCATTCATATTCTTCATGCCAATAAAATGAATTTCAACATATTCAAATAAGATGCATTAATATAGTCCACCTTTAAATATTACAACAACCAAAGTCCTAATCAACTTTTAATGAGCTTTATACATAAAAAATATTCATGACATCATCTTCATAACTCTATTTTGCACACATTTTCCTTTTCCATATCCTTTCATCACAATATTATTCATGCCTTTGCCTTTTCCTTTGTCTTTTCCTGCATCACATCAATCTATGCAACATACTATATCTCACAAAACTATAATGCATCAAACCATACCAAGCATCAACATCATACATCAATCAACTCCTTCATCAACAACACTTACAATTGACAATCAACCTTGCAACACAATGTACACCTTGGCCTTAAAATCAGCTTGACACATAAAACATATGCAAGCCTTAAACATAAAACATTCACTCTCCAATTCCATATCTTTGTTCTATTCTACATGGAAACGTAACAACATAGCCCTATGAAACATATCTTGCAACATATCATAGAATTTTCCATAGTATCTCTGCAACACTGATATTTGCAACATTTCTCACACAACCATTCAACAAGTACAACCATAACTATCATCAACATCATCACAACAATGATTAACAACATGAAAACACCACAATATGTGCATATGCAAGCAATTCACCATATGTATATTTCTTTGCAATCTTAGCAACCTTTGTACCATAGTAATGTATGCAATATATTATGACAACACAAGTAAGTAACCTTTAACAAGAAGATTGTTCTAGCCTTTTCCTTCAAAATAACATATTCATAACAAATCAATCAACAATATATGCAACAACACAATTCATCAACACAAGTATACCTCAATCCATAAGCTATTCTCTAACAAGTAGCATGCTCAACTGTACTTCCTCACACACATATGATGATCACACTTCATGTTTCTCCTTTGATGCTCCTTTGCTTCTCTTTTTCCATCAATGACAACAATGCCAACATTTCAAAATATACAAAATTAATTAAAAATGGATTCCAGATTATCAGGATATAATCATTTGAATATTTTCAACCTTGGTTCCATGTCAACATTACTATGTAACGACCATGTGGCAGATGATGTGGCACCTAGGTCCTTGTGTCATCATGGGGGTGTTGCCATGATAGCACTAGGGCCACCTATCCCTACCATGTCATCCATTGGTCCAAGGATTAATTATCTTAAGTTTAAGTTAAGTTAATATTTAATTAATAACTTAATGTATTTAAGTGCATATAATTATATTAAGTTAATAATAATAATAAATATATTTAATTTTTGTACCATCATTAAATTAATAAATTCCCCTCAAGCACAATTCAAAATATTTCAAGGTTTCTTATCTATATTGGATCATTATATTTTTTTCATCCATATTAATGCTTTCATATTAGAAAATGTGGAGGAATCAACTCACAAGATCATTTTTACTGTTAGGACCCAGTTTGGAAAATTGGGGTTTGAAAATTTCAAAAGAATTTTGAGGTATAAAATCATGTTTTTTGGGAGTAAAACTTTACTAATGTAGTGTTTCAACTTTTATTCATATTATACAAACAAATACCTTTCTAATTGTGCAAGAATCACGTCAATCAGAGTTTGTATGCAAAGTTATGCCACTCAGAAGTTGACCTTCCTATTTTCACCACCATAATTCGAGAAGATGCCACATCAGCCCCCATTATTCATGGAAGAAGGGATATCCATGTGATTATGGTGAATAATATTCTAGAAGAGTCCATATTGTAATGCTAGTTAAGAGTTGAGGTAGTGAAACCTAACCACTAGTAGGCTATTGGGTTGTGTTATAAATGAGCCACTAGGAGGAAAATGGGTTATGTTCTTTTCAATGCATTTGTTCCATAGATGAGAAAAAATAGTTGAGAGGGGTCGGAGATAGAGAACACAAAGAGGATTTGTGCATTATAGTATTCATGGACCAAATGCCATACTTCTTTTTACTTGTGACCCTTTTCTATTCAAAGAAAGAGAGCAGAGAAATCTCACCTTCCTACTGGGTTTTCTCCCAAAAGGATTTTCCAGGTTGTATCTTTTGTCAAATGTGTTTGTGATTTATTATTACATTTTTATCTATTTTCCACATAATTTTAATTTTTATGCATACACAATTAACAATAATCTACATATCCATAGGTCTAAAGAGAAATAAAATCGTAAGTGTAGATTTGGTATTTTTAAATATAATTTTATTAGATCTATTGTGATGAACTGTCTATTGGAATATCCATGATAATTTACGGATCATATTGGTGTTAGAGCAAGTTTTTTTGGGTATATTTTGGATATTTGGAATGGATCTAGATCATGTAGGACAAAGTCATAAAAACCTAATCATGGATCCTGACAAATCCGTGAATGACCCACATGATCGTGCAAAGAAGAGGTTTTCACAGCTAGAAGCACAAGTTGCAAATATAAGCCATAATATAAATATATTCATGTTGGCCTTGAGTAATAATATCAATATATTTGGAGAATATAGGGTTTTAATGAAAAGGACATATACAAAGGGAGATCAGGAGACTGTGAAGAAACAATGAACCAATCAAAGAAAGGATCCAAAAAAGGTCAACCCAGTTTGAGTGTCACAAATCATACATATTCCTTGTTCAAAATGAAAGTGAAGGTTGATATCGAGTCATGCCAAGGTGATAATGACACTATGAAGTTAAATTTTTGGTTTTGGTAATCATAAGTTTATTTCAGTGTCCATCATGTTGAGGAAGAATATAATATTTCATCTGCGTGGTTGAAAATATAGGGTCATGCCATTGCTTGGTGGAAAAGTGACCCGGAGACCCTGAGGTTGGAGGGAGAACCTCCGGTGACTAGGTGGGGAGGTTTTCAAAGCCCTCAAAAAGTCACAATTGTATGTTATTGGGTATGTAGAGGACCAATGGATCCAATGACGCTACTTAAGGAAAAAGCAAAGGCCATATGCTTAAGAAAGTGATGTTTTTCAAGCCTAGATCAGTGGAAGAGGCTTGTGTACATGCACAATACCTAGAGAACATAGGCCTGGAGAAATGGAATTCATGTGCATCCAAGCAAAAGCGGAAACAAGACTCTTCTAAGGAGGGGAAAAAGAAGTGGAAGGGGGGAAGATAAAAAGACAAAAAACCACAACATACTAGTGCAACAATCCTTGTTGAGTGTAATATTTGGTAGACATATGTATCAACACTTAATTTCTCAATCTGGGAGTATTAAACTTTGAGGGACATCACAATATATGGCAGGAAAAAACTGATAGGGACCTACTAGCTGAACTCTATATATCTAAGGTAACTTCACACAATCAACATAAAATCCTATCATCCCTTCAAATATCTATTAGAGTTCACTTTCTTGGACTCAAATTACCAAAATAATCCTAATGGAATTATTATAACTAATAAAAAGAAACTACTGACTAGAGGGGCCACTAGGTTCTTTGATTATGACTCCTTGTGGGTTGAGAAACTTGAGGTTTTACTCATTTTTCCAATGGACAAGGGAAGTAAAAACTATGTGGTCTGCATGGATACAGGGAAAAAATAAATAGAGATATTTGTCCTCACAACTCCTAGGTTAGAAGACCTAATACATTACTCAGGTATCCAATGAACAAGGGGAATCAATATCTCTCTATATGCACAAAAAGATAAGATTCAAGCTTGATCAAATTCAACCACTAAGTAGCAATGCAATTTCTAGTGGATAGTTACAATAAAATATAGCAAAAAAAGTCCTAAATATCCTCGGGGTTTCTCACTATTAATTACTCTTTTGCTAGTTTGAATATGCTTTAAAAGGAAAAGTGGAATCAATTGCCACTTGTTGCCAATATCTATTTAAAAAAAATACACATTAGTCCAATGCAAAGTATTATAAATATGGATTTCATATTAACCAAAACAAAGTATGAAAATAAGTGTAAAAACAAAGTTGTAAATGCCTAATTCCAAGGCTTACTCTATTACAAAAAATTCTATGAATGTACACCTTATCATGAAAACCTATATTGATACTATGATGACAAATGTGCCAATTAAGTTTAGGATTTACACAAACAATGCCATGAGTTCATATATCAATAAGAGAAATGATACAATAACAAAGATATTCTTACAATACCTATATACCTAAGACTAGATTCAAGATATCAACATCTCTATTATCATCTCAAATACCCTACATGTCATATTTGTTTAAAAGCATAATGATTCAACCAAGATCTATAACTCTAATATATTGAGGTTATTTTCCTCGTAAAATACTCAACCTATGAAATATCCTTGTGATATTGTATATACTAAAAAAAATACCACTTGAATGTAAAGGAAACTTTTAAGAAATATCAATGGCACTCAACCCCAAAACTGAATCAAAACCTCAGGTATCATCAAGTAGATCACATTACAGTCTAAGTATTCATAAAATTCCAGATCTGCATACATCCATTCTTCATATTATAGGAATATTTCAAACAAAATGAAACAAAAAATCCTCACACTAATAAAACCATTCAAACTTAGGATATGAGAACTAAGTAACAACTCCACTTAACATACAAGCTACACCTTTGAATCTAAGCTATTGATATTCATATCTACACATTGGAGCTCAAAATAAATGAATGAGAGAGAGAATAATGGGCTAGGTTGGTTGGACTAAGCCAACCAACTCTTTACCTCTAGAAAACTAAATCATAGAGCTAGCAAGATCATGAACATCAAGTAAAAGAACCTAGCATCAGCCTTGCATTGAGAAATATACAATATGTTACATGAAATGATACAAGAGAGTTTGATCCTAGTGGTCACCAAATGGGACCATCCCACTGATGTGAAATCATGACAAAATATCCCCTTCAACAAGCCCTTTCTAAACTCCTAGTCAGGGGTTTTGCCTAGATATTTATACAAGGCGAATTGAGATAATTTTCCCCAAAAATTGTCCAAAAAATCATAATTAATGTTATAAATGATTGAATTGTTGGTATCTTTATCTAGGGATTTGATAGAATGGTATCAATTTACCATTAAACCCTCATAGAATAGGTTGCTTAGTTTGGGTGTAATTAAACAATGGTCGCAATCTGAAATTTTCCCTTGAAAGAACCTTTGATATCTCCCAAATCGCACATTTCTTGGAGAAGCTATTCTATAGTAACCTAATTGGGGATGTTCTAAGAAAAACCCGTGTTTTATATTTTCTATATTATGCTTTGTTTTCCAAAAAATCATGCCAAAAGTAGATGACTTGAATTTTCCTAGAACAAAATGTATTGAGCACTGCCTAGAGGCTTTGTGAACTGACTTGGGTGCGAGGCAAGTAACATGGAACCATGTATTCAATGTTTGGAACAAAATATATGTTTCAGGATTTTTCATAAGGTCACATGAATACACTGAACTCAGAGGTCGGTTGCAAGATCTACATATAGGTTACAAGAACTAGCTTGGGAAAACCGCTGTTAATAATAATAATGACTTTTAACCTCTCTAATTCATCAAAAAGTAATGGAACTAGGCATTAAATTAACAATATAATTATTTTAGCCTAGGATGACGTTTATACAATTAATAACATGACTAAAGCCTGATGGGAATGCACAAAGACGATATAAAGATGGAATGTCAAAAGTAAGAAGTGATGAAAATAATATCATTTTGGAGGCCCAACATCTCCCTCATGCCTAAGACCTTGCATATCCTCATGCAAGCAAAGTGCATAGCTCGTGTACTTTCACTCTTGATCTAGACCAATGTTTTTCCCCATGCCCGCCATTATCATTCGTCCTTCTATTTCTATAATAGTGCCAATTTGAAATAGGAAATAGATGTTATACTACAGAGTGTTTCTGGATCCACTACTATATTTCTTAAAATTTTCCATTATCTCCTCCATGTAAGGGACCCAAATACATAATCACCACCAGAACTATTCATGATTTTCAATGACACATTGAATGTTTTCTTCCCCACTGGTAGAAAATTCAAGCACTGTAGGGCCAACTAACACTGAAACTCCAACACAAAACTACACATCTACTTTATAAGTTGCCCATCCCTCTGCTACATTTGTCATAATTCTTCTCACAATTGTTGACCCTCTTTAGTATCGAGACAATGATGGAATCAAAATTGAGGTTATCTATTTTAGAGGGTCATGCTAGAAAAGTTAATTCCCTTCTTGTTATTGCCTTGAGATGGGTTGAATTATAATGAAAGCTAAAAAAAATCTAAAAAATTGTTATTGATCATAGACTAGGTCGGGATCTCCTACCTTATTTGGATTTTCATGACTTGCACCATAATTGAAAGGACCTACTATTTGCAATGGCTCATCCTTAATTGGTGTAACACCCACCCCGCATTTACCTTCTTTTACAAGCTCCCCAAGGTAAACATGAGCCGACAATTACTATGTCATGACCCAAACTCCAAGTTACAGTTATGGAAGTGGGGCCTTCAAACTAGAAACTTACTATACTTCTTAGGAACATCATCACTTAGGTATCAGGCAACAAACTCTGGTGATAATACCCTGAGATGGAACTTCTTTTTAACTAATCTCAAGCCTAGACACATTCATGCCACATTGTGCATGTGTCTAGAAAGCTCCAGTTGCATGCACAACCCTTCTTCCATTCGGTTGCAGCCAAAATTTCCTAGAACTATGATTGTAGCTACAAAATGAGTGCAACATTTTCAGGTAGCCTACAAGCCACTACCCAGAATTTACTAGAACTTTCTAGAAGCAATTCTAAGGGAATCAAAAGTCTACACAAGCTATACTAGGCTCAAAACTTACCAAAACATACCAAAAATGTGATAAACATTTCCTCAAACGTATGGTAAACATAGTAACTATAAATCATAAAGGCATATCTGATCATTGTCTCATTCACTTTTCCAGAGAATCATCAAGAAGGTTCACTACTCTCTCAAGCTAGTTGTAACAACACTAGTTAACTCATGCATTCTTATAACCATAAAATAACTTATTGAATCATGAACAAGATCCATAACAAGAGCACCTCATTTAACCATGACTATAGCCAATATTTAACTAGATTGAAGCAATGATAAAATAATAATAAAATCAAAATAATAACCAAATCATGTGCTCATTATTCTCAATAGGAATCAGTACATAAATACATATGCAAATACCAACCAAGTTAGGGACTTCCATGTACCACCCGACCATAGATTGGGCTTAACCAAATATTTCTTTAAATCAATCAACCCTGTGCCATATTCCAAGCATGAATGTGGGATCTCATGGGATTAACCAAAACAAAACCAACCAAGGCTTCCAGAGGATAAATCACCTCACCCTCAACCATAGTGATTTCACCTAAACTGGTCTAGAAATCACCAAACCAACAAAAGCTTGGATGCCTCAGAATTTCTTCACCATACCCAGAGGAATTTTCCCTTCTCCACCCACCTCTTAAGGGATTCTTGGATAAAACCATATCCACCCCCAAACCTTGGAATTTTCCTGAGATCACTTCACCCAGATCCAAAATCTTTCGGAAATCCAAAGCTCAACCAAGAATGAATCCCATCACACCATGGCTATCCAAGAAATGGCAATGAAAAGTTGAAACCATTTTCAATCTAGGAAAATCCCATGTCAATGACAACGACAAATAATCATGTAAACCAAATGCACGCACCATGCATTCAAATCCCAGTAAGGAAATCACCCACGCAACCTATTACCAACAAAATATTCCTACCACAGATGCTCCTACAATATTCTCCTTATGCTCCCTTGCTTTCCTTTTCTTGCTTTCTTGCTAATTGCTTGTCCTTTTCTTCATTTTCTTGTCCCTTGCTTGCTCTCTATTTCCCCTTGGACATCTCTTTCTAAAATTGATCTAAAGCTAAAATTGACAAAATCCATGAATTGTTTCTCTGATTCCTTTTTATCATTGATGCCTAGTCTCTTCCTTTCCTTTTCCATTTTTCTTTTATTTTCCTCTAATTTCCCTTGCATACATCTTTGTGTCTCTTCATTTCCATTTTATCCTATTATCATTTATTCTTTTAATTAATTTCCATTTGTTGTCTTTCTCCTTTGCCAATTCCTTTTCCGATTTCCATAGCCATTAATTAACCACAAGTGATACCCACTTTAATGTTTTCCCCTTCCATTCAACTTGGAATAAGTGTCCCATGACCTTGGCCTTATTTTTTCCTTTATTGTACTTTATTACATGAAACTTACATCATGGCTATTACAAACCATGCCCTCTTACGAGAACATCGTCCTAAGTGTTCTATGACACCTATGTCTAGAAAACCACTAAAAACAAAACATACTGCTTATAAAGCTTTATAACATAGGTCAATGTAGTATTTACAATGACATCTTGTTGAAAAGAAACACAAACATACCAATTATAATACAATTCATTGCAGTATT
>APFE031474341.1:170644-197694 GCA_000404065.3 Pinus taeda
AGTCTAATCCGCTTAAAAATCTCAAAATGACCACAATACCAAAGCGCAAACTTGGCACATGACCCAATCCTCAAGAAGCTCCTCTTTGGATTGATGCATAACTACACATGCTCCCCAAACAGAAACTCCTTGAATTCTCTCTGTTGATCTACATAACTTTTATGCCTATCCTATGCTGCCTTTAAATTCCTTTTGATGACCTACATTTCCTGCTCCATGTATGTCAACTTATCTAGTCCAATCAACACCGTATTCACTGGATCACTCCATCTAATAGGAGCATCACAACTCCTCCCATAGAGAACCTCCCACTTCCTCTACTATACCATTAGAAGATAATCCTCCCACTTCCTCTATTGATGCATGAAATACATCCTCAACATGTCCTCAAGAATATTGTTAACCCTTTGTGTTTGTCCATTTGTATGTAGATGATAAGCTATACAGAAGGCTAACTCTGTCCACATGCCTGCAATCAATTCCTTCCAAAAAATGGAAGTAAACTTGCCATTTCTATCTCATATAATCTTCTTGGGAACACCATGCAACGTCACTATCTCCCTGATGAAGATCTGAGCTACCTCACTAGTTGAATTAGTAGACTTCACTACAATGAAGTGAGCTACCTTGCAAAGCCTATCAACCACAACCATGATGGATTCATGCTGCGTTGATGTCCATGGAAATTCTATATTGAAGCCCATGGAAATGACCTCTCATTTCCATTTGGGAATCAGAATAGGTTGCAACAAACCCACTAGATGCTTGCATTAAAGTTTCACTTGTTGATAATCCAAACACTTTGCAACAAAATCAGCCACCTCCTTCCTCAAGTTCAGCCAATAGTAGAATGTCTTAACAACTGTCAAGGTCTTATGGTATCCTAGGCGGCCTGAATATCGATTCACATGAAACTCTCTCAAAATAAGCTTCTTCAATTTGATGATATCCGAGACATAGGTCCTGCTCCTAAATATGACCAAGCCATTTGTTGTGAGGTGATACTCATTATCTAGATCACCCTCACCCTATTGCTGCAATCTATGCTTCAACTACTAATACTTCTCATCATGCTACCTTGCATGTAAGATCCACTCATGTAAATTTGTCCCATAAGAGATCATAGCTGAAATATGTTTCACTTGCACTCTCCTACTGAGATCATCCACAACTTTTTATCCTTGCCCTTAACGTACCTAATCTCAAAATCAAACTCACCGAGAGTAGTTAACCATCTAGCTTGCCTTGCATTCAAATTTGGCTATTCAAACAAGTACCTTAGCTCACTGTGATCACTCATCAAGATGAACATCCTACCAAGGAGATAATGTATCCACATCTTCAACGCGTAATTGATCATTTTCAACTCAAGATCATGAGTGACATAGTTCTGCTCATGCTCATTCAACTTTCTTGACTCGTAACAAAACCCATGGCCTTCTTGCATAAGGAATCCACAAAGTCCTTTTTTGCAAGCAGATGTACAAACCAAAAACTCCTTATCATGATATGAAATCTTCAAAATTAGAGCATTTGTAATCAAATGCTTCCACTGCTCAAAACTAGATGCACACTCCCTAATCCATTCAAACTTCTTTCCCTTCCTCTACAAAGTTGTAATATGATAGCCGATCTTAAAGAAGTCCTTGATGAACCGCCTATAATAACCTGCTAGTCCCATGAATGATATGAACTCATCCACATTCCCTGGTGTTGGCCACTCCATGATAGCTTTAATGTTTTCTAGATCCATTGTTGTCCCTTCCTTGGAAATAACATGTCCTAAGTAATGAATCTGAGACTGAAAGAAATTTCACTTTCTAAGCTTGGCATACAACTAATCCTCTATCAACAATCTGAATACCACTGCTAGGTGTTCTGCATGCTCCACCTCATTCTTGTAGATTTTAACCCCATATATAAATTACCTGCATACAAATTCTAAAAACAAAAGATAAACAATGGCGAGATCATAACACATAAAACAATACACACAGAGATTTTCCCCTGGATCCCAAAATATATATACAATGTTACAATACATATATATACATGTTGAAGCATCCATAACTCCAATCCATTAACCTTGGATTAGAACATAATCATAGTTCCCTTGACCGGAACTACAAAATACCATGGACCAAAAACCATCGCGCCCAAAACCATGTGCTAAAACCATGCACAAAACCATAGATAGGTTCCCCCACCTAATATGGGGTCCAAAAAAAAAATTTCTCCAGGTCGCTGCCTCGGACCTCATAGAGGGGGGTTAACCACCTCGTTCAAATCCCCCGTACAAGAGGGTCTGCCACCCTCCCTGTGACCCCCATGCTATGCATCAGCGTAATGAAGGGGGGGCTTTGGCCCCCCTCTAACTCCCTGATTTCACTAAGCGAGCTAGTCGTGGAAACAATATAACACAACCCAAAAATTATTAGAATATATCAATATATCATCAACAAAAAAATATCACAAACTTGTCCAGGTAAGGATGCAACACATTGCTCATCAAACACATGAAGGTGGTTGGAGAATTGGTAAGACCAAAGGGAATGACCACAAACTCATAGTGCCCATATCTTGTATGGAATGCAATCTTGTAGATGCCTTCTTCTTTAATGCAGACCTGATGATATTCTAATCTCAGACCAATATTTGAAAATATTACTACTCCTTTCAGCTGATCAAACAAATCATCAATCTGAGGCAATAAATACATGTTCTTGATAGTTACCTTGTTCAACTTCCTGTAATAAATGCACAATCTTAAAGTACCATCCTTCTTCTTTACAAAAAACACTAGTGAACCCCAAGGTGACACATTTGACCTTATGTATCCCTTATCAAGCCTCTCTCTAAGCCGCAACTTCAATTCTACCAACTCTGGAGTACTCATCATCTAAGGTGCCTTAGATGTTGGTGTTTCCCATTGGATCAACTCAATAGAGAAATCCACCTCTCTATGAGGAGGCAACTCTAGAATCTCTGCAGGAAGCACATCTTGAAATTCCTGCAAGATAGGATACCTCCTCAATAATTCATCGTCCTCAACATCCTTCCCTTTGTCAATGGAAATATGAATTGTAAACAATACACACCCTTTCCTGTAGCTACACTTAGCTTGCATAGCTATAACCATTCTTACTGATGTAGGCTTCTTCTTTCCCTATAAGATTCTCTTTTCTTGATCATCATCCAGACATTTAATGGACTTCTCATAGCAATCTACCTTTGTCCTATGAGTAAACAACCAATCCATGCCTAAAATCATGATATATGATCCCAAAGGAAGCACATTTAGATGCGCTGATGTAGGCATACCATTAAGCTAAAATGCATAAGATCTCACCCAATGGTGAACTCTTCTCTTGGTCCCTGTAGCCAACTGCGCCAATCAAGATTCTACATGCACTTCTTTTTTCAAACATCACTGATCCACTAGGCCAACAATAACATAAATATAATTAGATCCAGGATCAATAGATGTGGAAACAACTCAATCAGAAAGCTTACCTTCCATCTCAATAATAGATGTCTAATGGTATTCCTGCTCGTTATCAAGTGTTGCATAGATATGAGGAACAATCTAACCAACATCCTCAATTGTTTGTGCCTCCTAAGCACTATAGATTTGTGTCCTACCACCCTGGTAGAATGGAAAATCCTTCTTGCCATGGTATTTACCATAAATCCAACACTTTAATGGTTCCTTTCCATTTCCTTTATTTTGCTTCTTTCCAGGATGAGACTGATGTCCTTTCTCAGTTGCATTAAAATTCTTAGAAGAGGCTGCATTTTCCTGTTCACCTGCATCCTGAGATATTCCTCACTTCTTGGGCCATTTTCCTTTAGTCTTCTCATTACCTTTCCAATCATGCTTGGAATTAGGATTGGAATTTGACTTCTCATAACAATTATTTAACTTCTTGATAGCTTCTTACAATGACAAAGGCTCATCAAACTCAATTTGATCTTTAAATTACAACAACAATCCATTGATGAACCTTTGGATCTTTGCTTTCTCATCCTTGAGATAAGGCACATACCTCAAAAACTATAGAAATTTGGTTGTGTACTCTTCATCTATCATGGAACCCATCCTGAGATCATAAAACTACTTAGCCTTTCCATCATAATACCTCTCGGATAGGTACTTCTTCTTGAAGAGTTTCATAAAATATCCCAAAGTCAAATTCTATTCTCTAATGCCTCTATCATTCTTAAGATATTACCACTAGATATATCCGGGCTTTCATATTCTCTAAGTAATCATGCAATGTGAAGAATTTCCTCATCCCAAGTAACCATGCTTCTACATCTTCTGATTTCTTCAACTCGCCATCACAAGTAGGAGGCTTATCTTTCTTAAACTCCTCTAGAAAATACTCACTCCTCCTATGATGCTGGTGGTAATGGTGATGATGTCTCCTGGAAGAAGAACTAGAGTAGAACCCATGTGCACCAGTCCTCTTCTCAGGTGTATCCAAGAATTTTCTACCCTTCACTATACCCTTCCTATCCAACCCATGCCCTTTTTGAGACCTGCTACAATCTTCCCCATTGTCTTCTCCTATTTCCTATCTCCATAAATGATCCCCATCTTTCCCTGATTTTGCAACTCTAAACGCTTTGAAGAATAACCGCTTTGAATTAAGCTTGCTTTTCTTGATCCCTTGCAAGCATTTCCTATGCCTCAATCAACATATTATTATCCATTTTTCAACTTCTAATCTTTGCCCTCAAATTCCTTAGTGTAATTTCTAGATTGGGAGAATACTCTTCTCCTTGTTATTCGACGAACTTCTCCCATTCCATAGAATTCACATCAAGCTTGCAAGGGGATTAATGTGAGTTGTAGTCCACCATTTTGTTCTTCATCTTTAATCTTATATTCTTTACAAACATGCCTTGTTAGATAATGTAAAATTCTTAAAAAAATTCATAAAAATTGTTATTTTTCCAAATTCTTTTATTCAATTTTTTCATATTTTATTATTAATATTTAATATGTTCTTTTAGTGAAAAGGTCCTAAAATACATTTTTTTTTTTAATTATATCTATATGCAAAATATGTATTTTTTTGTTGAGTATTTAAAAGCATTATTTTTAAGTGACAATTATTTTAAGTATGCTGAAGTATTAATTAACAATATATAAATTTATAAAAGAACCTTAACCTTAAAATATTAATGTTATTATTATTTTTAAACATTGCAAAAGAAAAATCATTATAAAAAAACATTGCAAAGAAAAACAAAAAGGACATGTTTGAAAAACTCTTAAAAGACAAACATCTTAGGATGAAAAACAAGAAAAGGAATAAGACAATTTGAAAAATGGTTGAATAATCAACATTTAGAAAAAGGTTATGCATACTTAGGACATCAAAAAAATTTAAGTGTCAAAAATATGATTTAAAAATAATGTTGATGGTTTTCAAAATGTACATGAAAATCACAAACATTTAAAAAAAATCCACACTTAATACCTTAGAAAATTTAAAGTGTCAAAAATAAGCCCTCTAAAAAAACGGGTTAATGCTTCATCAACACTTTTCAAAATCAACATGAAAATCACTAACATTTAAAAAAAATGTTTATACTTGATACGTAAGAGAACTTAAAGTGTCAAAAATATGCTCCAAAAAAAAGGGTTGATGTTGCATCAACACTTTTCAAAATCAACATGAAAATCACTAACATTTAAAAAAAAATGTTCATAGTTGATATATAAGAAAATTTAAAGTGTCAAAAATATGCTCCAAAAAATAAAAGTATATTCTTAATCAAAGCTTTTCAAAATCATATGATTTTTTTGCTACCTCAAAATTATGGATAATCGATAAAGTTCTCGTTTGATCGGTATTTATGTTATGACCATCTGTATGTACCCCGAGGTTCACTAGTATAAACCTCGCTTTGATACCACTCTATAACACTAGTACTAGAGAAAGGTTTATAGGGAACAAGCTGCTTAGATACCACCCTGTAGCACCCCAACCCACATTTACCTGCTTTTACAAGCTCTCCATGGTAAACATGAGCCAATATTTACTATGACATGCCCAACCTCCAATTTCCAGGTATAGAAGTGCAGCCTTCAAATCAGAAACTTACTAATACCTCTTAGGAACACCATATCACTGAGGTGTCATCCAACAACCTTTGGTGATCATACCCTGAGCTAGAACTTCTTTTTAATTGAACTCACAACCCAGCCGCAAGCATGCTAAGCTGTGCATGCAAATAGAAAGCTTCATCTGCACGCACAAGCCTTCCCCCATGTATTCGTAGATGAAAATTCCTAGAGATATGATAACGATTGTGAAACCAGTGCCACATTTTTAGGGCTAGCCTACAGGCCATTGCCCATAATTTCCCAGAATTTTCTAGAATTGAGTCTAAGGAAATCACAAGTCTACACAAGCTATACTAGGCTCAAAAATTTTCCAAACACACTAAACATGTGATAAAAATTTTGTCAAACATATGGTAAATATAGTAACTACGGGTCATGAATACATATCTGATCATTGACTCATTCACTTCACTAGAGAATCATCAAGAAGGCTCACTGCCCTCCCAATATAGCTACAAAAACACTTGTCAACCCATGCATCCATATAACCATACAATAACTTATTGAATCATGAAAAATATCCATAACAAGAGCACATAATTGAACCATTCCCATAACCAACATTTAACCATATTGAAGCCATGAAAAACTAGTCATAAAATCATCTCAATAACTAATGCATGTGCTCATTATTCTCAATAGGAATCAATATAGAAATACATATGCAAATGCTAATCAAGTCAGGGACTTCCACATACCACCAGACCATATATTGCACTGAACCAGATCTTTATTTCAGCCAATCACCCCCGTTCCATATTCCAAGCATGAATATGGGATCTCATGCGATAAACCAAAACAAATCCAACCAGGGCTTCCAGAGGATAAACCACCTCAACCCTCAACCATAGTGATTTCACCTAAACCAATCTAGAAATCACCAAACCAACTCAAGCTTGGATGCCTCATAATTTCTTCACCATACCTAAAGGAATTTTCTCGTCTCCACCCACCTATTTAGAGATTACCGGAGAAAACCATCTCCACCCCCAACCCTTGGATTTTCCTGATACCACCTCAGCTAGATGTAAAATCTTCCACAAATCCAAATCTCAACCAAGAATGAATCCCATCACACCATGTTTATCTAGGAAATGGAAAGGAAAGGTTGAAACCACTATTAATCCATACAAATACCATGCCAATGAAAACAAATAATCATGTAAACCAAATGCATGCACCATGCATTCAAATCCCAGTAAGTAAATCACACATGCAGCCTTTTACCTACAAAATCTTCCTATCACAGCTTCTCTTCCAATATTCTCCTTCTGCTCCCTTGCTTTCCTCTTGCTTCTCCTTTGCTTCCTTTGCTCGTCCCTTTTTTTCTCTCTTTCCTCTTGGAGCTCTCTTTCTAAAAATGATCCAAAGCTCTTCCTTTATTATTTTCCTCTAATTTCTCTTTAATTTCCCTTGCATGCATATTTGTATCTCTTCATCTACTTTTTCTCCTATTTTCCTTTATTCTTTTAATTTATTTTCCATTTGTTACCTTTTACCTTTGCCAATTTCTATAGCCATTAATTAGCCACAAGGGATACCCACTTTAATGTTTTTCCCCTCCATTCAGCTTGGAATACATGTCCCATGACCTTGGTATTTTCTTGCCTTTAATTTCCTTTATTACATGAAACTTTAACGTGGGGTTGTTACAGACTAGGTAAAGATCTCCAACCTTGTTTGGATTGTCATGACTTGCACCATATTGGAAGGACCTACTATTTGTAATAACTCATCCTTAATTGGCGTTTTGGCGTTGTCCAATTTTTGAGCTATAGTCATAATGGAAAACTAGATGGTTGCTAAGCTCCAATTAGGATGTGCATTCTTCAATGAAGATGAAACACCAACAATATTCACGAATGAAAAATATCTTCCAGAATACATATTGAAAGGTACAAATCTATTATCAAAGATAAACCCAATTACTGTTGTTGGTTTCAAAAATGTTACAGGGATCCTCACCCCTGGAGCTGTAATATTAGGCTTGAGTGTGTTTGGAGGAAGAGAATTTGGACCTTAAGCGGAAAATGATGTCATAATCAGAACTGGCTTTATATCTAATTGAGTTCTTGAATAAATGGAAGTGACAGGCGACATTGTTGATTTGATGTATTAAAAAATTGTCACTCCATTAGTTGCATTCAAATTTGAACCAATAAGAAAATGAAGTTCTACATCAACGTGTGTCCCACCATTGGGTGCATTGGCGATAATCATACCTACTCCTCCTACTAATTGAAAAATTTCACCTTTCTCAACTCTTGGATAAATACCATGAAGGTAGGAAACATTTTTTCCTTTAACTTTGCTAAGATCTAATGATCCTGGGAAATATAGTTGTCCAATAGTTTTATTTGCATGTGGCACTTTCACATTCACTCATGATACTAGTAGATACCATTTTCCCTTTAGTAATTGGAATTTGTCTAGGCTTTGTCCTATATATGTTCTATTTCTTCGATGATGAACACTTTAAGTGTATTATCTGTCAATGCTGCTTGCTCCCATTATTATGATCCAAGGCGCCACATTTATAGCAGTCATCACAAGTGGACCAATATTTGAGGTGGAATAAATGACAACCCTCTCTCTTTGAACTGCATGAAACGATCTAATTGAAATTGCATCTTGAAAATAGTTTGTAAGAGGAAGTTGACCTCCAAGAGAAAATAAGAACACATCAACTCCATCATGTATCCCTACATCAAATGCTACAAGAATATTTGCATGATAGAAGAATTAGGTCAGTGAATTTATAGGCCAACAAACTTTATAACTTGAAACTCTAGCATGAGGGGCTCCTCCACACATATAACCCAAGCCTTATTGTGTACTTCCTCACATTGATCTTGTATATGTTTAATGTCTATTGAGTTCTCACATATTTCCCTGATATTTATCTAAGAGTTGTTCTTGTTTACGAAGATGCATTCTATCCTTCTACAAAAAATTTCTCTCATGTTCATAATTTTTTTCTCATTTTCATGAATTTCTCAAAAACCTATAATTGTACATTCATTATTTGTCTTTATCTAAATATGCTTGTGCACTTTATCTTAATGATGGCTATAGGTAATTTAGTATTTCTATCTACATACTTCAACCTATTTATAGTCATTTCATAGTATTTTAATTTGATCAAGATGCTTATATATTTCTTTCATTGTAGGGTCTAAAATGGTAAGGTTTTCATCGAAATGTTGAAAAAGAGGCCTCACATATATTTAATTTGTTGAGGTATTTGAGGCCTCACCCATCTGTTTTTATACACCTTCAATTTTTTTTATTATAAACTACTTGGAAAATTACCAAGTGACCCCTAGAAATGTGACAAAATAAGTCTTAAACTCTTGAAAATTATGACATTTTTGCCCCCAAATCAGCTATAGGAATGCTGATTGTGTTGAACTATGCAAATGTTTCCTCAGTAAGAAGTGATCCCTCAAAAGGCTTGTACAATGTCATTTGGTTGCGTAATATAATCCCAAAGAAGGCATTTACATGAGTAAAAGGCTAAACTTTGTAAGGAGAATTTACATAAACAAAAATCCACACAAGTTAGTTTTCAAAATAAGAAGCCCTTTAGAATAAAGTTGTTGTATATCATTATATTCTCCATGTTTCTCATTAATATAAGATAGAAAGGAACCTAAAGCAATATTAGCTCTAGAATTGATATAAGAACTCCAAAATTGTCTCATCATATGGTAAGATTTCATCAAACTCCAACATCAAAGTCTCATCTCCTGCATCAACAAAGACTACAACATTATTTTGTAAAACCCTCACTATTGTACTTGCAAGGGAATTAAAAAAAATACCATATCCATACTTCACATGGATGAAATAGATCTATCGTAATAGAAAATAACACTGATCATAAGATACTTTCAATAGTGAGATCAACATACCCAATAATCCAAATTATAATATCTAGTGTTAAGGGAAACACAATTTTTAAACACAAACACTCAACTTCTAAAAATGCAAAATCACCATGCCCTTTGAATAAATTCTATCATGGAATGCACTCAGAATTTTCAATAATTCCATGGTCTTTGTGAGGGGATTTTGTCAAGCACTTCTAATTTGAGTAATTATCACCGCCAAGTTATGTGAGGACAAGGGGAATTGTGAGGAAATATTAAAGGAATGGTCATATAAATGAATGAAAGGAAGGGTGTAGTATACTTAGGGTAGATATTATAGAGTACAGAGGGAGGTACCCAAGGGAATAATGTAATGATGTGATGGGTCATATTTAATAAATAAAGTGGTTAAAACACATTAGGTAAGAGACCACAAGTAGTTAGGGAATAATGTGATAAACCCATTGTAAGGGATGTATGGTATTGAGAGACTGATGGTAATTACCCACCCTTTGTACCCCATAATATCCCCCCTAGGTATACTACAAACACCATACAATCACTCCTTAAGGAAGGAGAATACTCCACAAGCCATATGCTTGTCAATACACAATACTTGACATTTCTTAGTGGAGAGTCTCTAGCCTCTATATAAGCTTCATACATACAATACCATGGGTCTCTCAATACCATACATCCATTACAATGGGCTTATCACATTATTTCCCAACTACTTTTGGTCCCTTACCTAATGTGGGTTAACCACTTTATTTATTAAATATGACCCATCACATTATTACATTATTCCCTTGGTTACCTTCCTCTGCACCCCATAATATCCCCCCTAGGTATACTACATTCCAACCCCCTTAAACATGTTTTGTCCTTGAAACATGAGAAGAACATAAAGAATAATATATACTCAAAAGGAGTAGTCCATTGGTACCATGCAAGTGCATCTAGCCATCTGAGAGAAAGGTGAACGCTCGATCTAGTTGTTGCATAGATCTCTTGAGATTGTCATTGTTTCTGGTGGTTCCTTTGTGTCGATGTGTTGTGGGTGGCTCGTTACACCTCTCTATGTGTCTTCCAAGGGTTGTTGTCCTTGTTGCTAATTCTTTGCCACCTTGTTGGTTTTTGTCTTGTTGGGTGGTGTAGGTGGTGATATGTTGAAGTGTTAACCAATGGTGTATCTTTCTTCAATTCACCACCTAATGGAGCTTGAGTGGTATATGGTAATTTTTGTGTCACCTGCAGTTGTTGTTTGTCTTCCATTATTACTTCCACCATAGAATTCTTGTCTGATGTGTTAGTACCTGCAGATTTCTTTGCTTGGGCCTCCTTGGACTCTACTAGTTTACTGATGGAAATATCATGCATTTTAATTTTTTTCTTTTTCTACCAAAGCTTTAGAAATTTCTTTTGTGCATTAATATTGATAGTACCAATGAATTCCATCCAAGGGTATCCCAAAACAACATCCACATCAGCCATATTTGAAGCATAAAAATTAGAATGCAACACATACTTATCCATAGAAATCTTGAAATATTTATAAATTTGAAAATCTTCAGTATCAACCCGTGTGTTCTCCATTTGTTTCTTTGGAGCTTGCAATATTTTAGCCAAATGAACATTAATAAAATTATGCTTGCAACTAGGATTAATAGACACAATGTTCTTCTCCTTCTAAATACATCCATGAACCTGTAATAAGGAGACACCAACAGAAAATAATCCCTTATGTGGCTCATTATCCTGCCTTCTAGCATGAGATTATTTGTCCAAAAGGACCTTTTCAATTTCTTCATCAGGAAGGCTTACCAACTTCTTTGTGTCAATTGAGTTCCACCATATGGTAGCCTCATCTCTAAAATGAAGGAATAATAAAGGTTTCCAAAATCTCTTTTGAATTTTGAATTTTTAGGAATTCTTCAATAGTAGGGCTGTAGGGCAATTTAATTGTATGCTAAATCCATGTCATTTAATTTGTCAAACCGGGGGTTTCATAAACTTAGAAGAAAACCAAAATATATGGGACCTCAGATGAAATTGTTGTTGTTGGGTAGCGAAGGCCCCACGTAACGGTTTTGGGGCTCAAAGCCCACAATTTTGGGTAAAGGTATGGTAAAGACTCCGCGAGATGTGCGGAGTGCAAAGTGTAATGAGTCAAATCAAAGGGTTGTCTACCCAAAAATAATGTAAAATGAGTCAGCTTGTCCATGGTCCGCAGACCATGGAAATGTATAAATAGAGCAAGGCTTTATAGTTAGAAGTCAATATTTTGGTAAGTATTCTTTTGATCTGGAATGTAATGGGTTTATGAGGCAGGCAAGAAGTCTTGGAGCGTCTATAAGTTTGAGTTAAGGGAGTTGGTAGAGAGATAGAGGTTGTGCAGCTGTGTGCACGAACCCCTACAACTGAGTGCATAGGGCGGATCTAGCTGTACTGAAGAGAAGATAAATAAAGATAAGAATTTCTGAATCATTGTGTGGTTTCTTGCGGATCTCTCTATTGCTTATGTTTTGAATTTATGCATGATCTGTTATATGGGTTTAGATCTTTCTTTATAATTGCACGCACAGGGTTTTAAGTTTAAATGTTTGCTTAAAGACTGTAAAGAGTAGATTTGATCTATAAAAAACTCATAAATAATAACTCTTAAAGAAGTGCCTTGTTCCGGATCTACGCAGAAGTAAAGTAGCACGAAGCCGCAGAATTGTTCGCAAACCATCCAGACCACATCAAGACATCCCAAGGGTGTGGAAACCTAGTTCTAGTACCCTCCCCTGCTACCACGAGTGAGACCTTAGTCCACGCTCTGCGGTTTGTTGCCGAAAGGGCTGGTAGATATGAGATTTGTTTGGCTAATAACTCTTCCGAACTTAGGTCAGGGCCCAATAAGCCAACAAATGGTTCTGTTGCCAGGACTGAGATCTTCCTAAGGGATGTCTGATGTCGGAACACTGGAACCTACAAAGAAAGAGCTTGAAGATTGGTTGGATCATAAGCTTCACAAGTTCATGGTTCAGGAAAACAGAAATCCGCAGATATCAAAAGAAAGGTGGTCGGATCGTTACATATATACAGAGATCCACGAGATCTTCTTTACGTCATTCTCGACATAATTGTATGAGTGGATCACAAGGATAGCTGACAACGTGGGAAGGTGCAGACTAGATCAACCCATTGTGTGGACTCCAAAATTAGTGCGCAGGCTAGAAGCATCTGAAGACAAAATCGCACGCGAAGTAGATCACTGGTTGGATCGGATAATAGGAGGGTTCCTCATTGAGTTCGTGATAGACACAACTGTGAGCTATAGTGAAGTAGAAAGGCGTTTTCTCCAAGGACTACGGGGTAAGTACATCAAATCATTGATACTTGGATTAAAATGTTGTTATGTGAAAAATGGATTGTTCGCATGCATTGATGTCTGGCGTAACGCGAAGCAGAAGAGGCTACCGAGGAACCAAAGGATTAGAGAACAATCCTTTGATTTCTATTTCACGAGAAAGCAATGAAGAACTCACAACGTTCTCTCCAAGAAGTGTAGTCTAGTTGATAAAGTAGCGCATTCCACTGATACCACCACTTCCTACAAAATCACCTACTTCACCTACATCAAATCCATCTTCACCAACCCCACCTCCACCACCATCGAAAGTTGGGATGGCAAGTGCAGTCAGGTTGCTGATATTTAGAGGTGTAGGAAATGAGGAACTAGGTCAGTTCTAGTTTGTGGTAAGGGTTGTATGGGAATCCCAAGGTATAATGGATGATAACATCAAATAGGCTACTCTGGTTAGCGCATTGCAGGACCACACATTGATGTGGTATATAAAGTACTCAAGCGATCATCTGAATGCAGGAATAGCGACGATCTAGGACACGTTGAACAGAGAATTTGGTCAGCCAAAATCAGAGACACAGTTGGTCATTGGGTTCAAGGAAATCGTTATGTTACCTGGTGAAACCCCATGGGACTGGATTAGAGATTGAAAATCATAATTCGTGAGGCTAACATGACATTGATGGATGCGCAACACTGTGCGTGGTTTGTGGCATCTTTGACACCACATCTGAGGGCGGTGCTATCATAGCAAAATATCTCAACCTAAGCCGAAGCATTAGAGACCCCAATGAGGTTGCACGAAACCCCAATACATGATCCGGGGTTAGGAGTTCAACAAATCCACATGCAAATACAAAACATATGTTTAGAGATGTGAAGTTTGGAACAAGGACAAACACCTCAATTAGACGTGCGTGAAGAGGTGTCGTGTATCAAATGTAAGGGCCAGGGCCATGATAAGGATCATTGTCCGGTCTTTACGAAGTATGTGGCAATGGGGGGACCAATACCATTTCAACCAAAGGTACAAGTAGGGCCAAGTGCGGTGCCCACACTCTGGTGCATGTTTTGTTAGGTGGGAGGAAAGCATACCACGGACAACTGTCATCTATTGTGAAATCTGAGACAAACCCCCCCAACAGTTATTTTGCAACTTTTGTAGGATGATGGGCCACGATGAAAGAAATTGCCAGAGTTATGAGTTTTTGATGGATCGAACACCTGCTTATAGAATGCAGATGGAGGTGTGGGGGCAGGATCCCGCCGTAGCAATAGCGTGGGGCAGATTCCAAGGACGTGGATGGGGGTGAGGGGGAATGTGACCTAGACGCAGACGTGGACAATTAATCTGCTATAATTGTGGAGGACCAAGGCACTATGCCTATTGCCCGTACTATTACTAGTTTGACCACGAAGCAGTCGATTGCCCCATGCTAATTGCTCAGATGCAGGAAAAAGGGGTGCTTCCAGATACTCCCACTCAGAACATCCAAATGATGAAGGCTGAACTGCGCAAGGAAGACCCTAACATGAATATGATGCTCAAAAGTGGTGCAAGTACAAGAGAAGATAAGGGAAAGCAACCAGAGGAGGATACATGGGTTCGTAAGGCCCCTACAAAACAACCAGAATTTGATTTGGAGCATGCGAAGGAAACATTTATGGAAGCTAAGAAGAGCTTCCCAAAAGCTTCTACTTTGGGTAGCAAGGATCAAACGAAGTCGGAGAGGGATAATTCTTTGCTAACTACCTTCTTAGAGACATGCATGAAGCTACTACGGGATAATAACGCGGTGAAGGGATTGCAAGAGTTGATAACTAGGTGTGTAGGATCAGATGAACCTTGAATGGTTCAGAAGCTAGGCAAGCATGTGTTGCCCACTGGGCGGGAAATGCAATTGACTGCCTAGATTGGGGACTATGAGATGGATCAAGTTGTTCTGGACTTGGGTTTAGATGCGAATGTCATATCCAAATAGACCTGGGAGTGCATGGGCAGGCCTACACTACAATGGTCTCCTATCCAATTAAGGATGGTGAACCAACAGAAGATCTTGCCTATGGGAAGACAACAAGGAGTTACAGTAGACATCGACGGTGTAAGCACACAAACTGATTTTAAGGTCATAGAAATTGTGGATGATAGTAACCCATATCCTGCCTTTCTATGGATAGACTGGGCAATGGATATGAATCGAGTCATCAACATAAAGAAACGAAAAAATGATATTCGAGAAAAAATCTCTCTGCGTAGTGGTCCCGCTGGACCCAGCTAAAGGGGCAGGCTATACTGAGCCAGTGCGCGATGAGGATAGTGACGATGAACTGGATTGTATCTACCAGATCACAGTGCAAGATCAGGACCAAGTGAATCCAACAGTAGATGGATGAATCTCATGGGACCATGACAGTTCTTGTACGTTGGACTCGGATGAAGAAATTGAGGGATGGCAGAACCGATTGCATGAGGTAACGACACTCAATTGTAATATTATGGCTAGGTCCCTACGACATGTAATGAAAGATGCAAGGGAATGACCAACTGATGAGGAAGCCATGAAGGCGGAGAAACTAGTCGACCAATGTGCAACAACGAATTTGAGACAAAAGTCGCAGGGTGCCCCCGCAGAGGTACCATGCGCAACAATTGCTCACGAATGGAGTACATGCATAAAGATTAGGAGAAAGTGGTGCAGATGATAGAGGCAGATACACATACGAGTTGGAGGGAAAAACGGGGTAAGCATCCATCACCAATGTAGGTTGCAGGTCTATGTTGTGCAGGCACCCAACCAAATCAGAATCATAAGTCCACATTCACTACAACAATCCAGTTCGCTAGCGGCTCGGGACAAAGTCAGGAGGGGAGCAGGGGGAAGCATGCACAAAATCTGCCTGATAAAATGACCCACTGGGAAATTGCAGATACCACAGGTTTGATGGGCCTATAATAGTAGGGAGGCCAAGATGAGATTGTCAATAATAAGATAGGAAGGAGCCCAGAATAAGCAAGGTAGCAGAAGGCCTCACGCAATCAACGAACTATGGGCGCAGCTGCGAAAGAAAAGCATGTTAGTAGGGGAGGGAATGAACAAGATGGAAAGTAGTGATGGCCATGCCAACTGTGCAATTCTACACATAAGGGAACCATGAGAACTAGAATGCGCCGCGACCTTTCTATCATGGCTGCGCCCGCACCTATGGAAGGATACGCCCACACACAACAACACACGAAGAGATCACATCTAAGGAAGCACTCAAAAGGTCTCACAACCTGGGCTAACAAGAAAGCTGAGACATTGCACTGGGGGTGCGACAACGTGACTAGTTGTAGAAAGCATAGTCTTAGTGCCCCCCGTAGTTGAAAGAGGGCACGAGACTATAAACAAGTCTGCTGAAGGTCAGCACGAAAGGAAGGTTCCAGGCAGGGCCAGTCAGATAACACGACTATAGATGCACCAAAAGGGTTGTGCTACCATGTGTCGAGGTTGGCAGGTGACCATTAACACCACTATTCCTGACAAGAAGTTCCAACTACGATAGAGAGGAGCGAGTGGCGGGTCATTAAGATAGAAGTTCCAAGATAGATATGAAAAGATCTACCACCTAGAAGATATTAATGCCAAGGAAGTGGAGGGAAGGGATATATTCAAATATGCGTGCTTTTATAACACCCTTTGGACAACACTAGGAAAGGTGAGATCCGAACCATTGATGACAAACAAACACCTTGCTACCAGACGCCCCATGAGTTCCATGGCAAGAACCCAGGCACAGTTCACGGAAGAACTGCATCCAACCCAGGAAGAGCCAGATGAAGTGACTGTAGCTCCCAAAGTTCCAAATTCCCCACGTACACCACAACCCCAGAAAAACAAGCTTATTATGGGGCCAATTAGGGTATCACCAAGATTCAGCAAAAGGTTAGCAGCTAAAAAGCGTAAGGCCATCCCCACCAAACCTATCGAGGACGACGAAGATTTGCAAGCCCTGATCGCCCAGATTGAAGCACAAGATGAGGAAGAAGAAGATGTGTTCCAAATACCTTCATTACCCCCATATATCTCTCCATAGAATGGGACAAACAAAATACTGAAGGACCTGGATGCTGCAAAGAGTACATTACAAACCCCGTTTCTTCTAGATGAGATAAGGTTTTATGGTTTGTCGTTGGGATGAGTACCAAGTATCAAGTTCGAAGATTGGGATCTAGCAAACAACGAAAAGTTCCCTAAATTGGCCACAGACAAGTTATTACCGCAGAAATGGTTACTAGACGTGGAAAAGGTGGGTTTACTCAACCTGAGGTGGATACCCCACTATCACCGTGCGGCCATCACCACTTTTGTTATCCGGAAGTTACTATGTCTAGTGCATGATGGATATCTCTGGCTGTAAGAGCCAATTCCTATCACAACTGATTTAGTACAGTAGATTACCCACTTTCCTATCAAAGGGAATGACCCTAGAAACACAGCTAGAACCAATAGCGATGTGGGCCTTGCAGAAACAATGAAGGCTAAATATAAGTTGGAAAAGGGAAAGTGTGGGTATGTAATAGCGAGCATCAATGACTATGGGGTGTGAGTTGCCACCCAACTACTAGCCAATAAACTCATGAGGAAATGTCACATCGATGAGGTGCCAGCCCCTGTTATTGCACTTACGAAATAATGCACTGAAGGAGTCTAGTTCAACTGGGCGCAGTTTTTATGCAATGAATTTTTGACAAATTGTCAAGAAGCACAGGACAAAGGTAAGACATTTCATTATGCATGATTACTACTGTCAATCCTTCTGCTTGCAAGAGAACTGCCGCAGGGTCTCTAGTTTCCCAACATTGAGGACAACCTACCTGAAGCAGTGCAGTATACTTCGCTTTGGGCTTCTAAGGACGCAACAAGGGTTTGTGAAATCGAAGTTTTTTGGACCTTCATGGAGGGGAGTATCTGAATACGAATCACTCACAGACCATGGACGTCTCCAATGATATACAACAATTTGCAAAGCACGGCTAAGTTCAAAGAGGACATGCATAACTTATATATCCGAGCGCGGAAGGATCTAAAGCGAGCGTGGGTCACACTCCCATTCATTGCAATAGATGATGCCATTTACAAGGTATTGGCAGCATGGCCTCCAGAGTGGCGTGCCCCAGACAAGGCCATCCTAGAACGAATGGCAGCACAATAGTGAAAAAGGGAAATCTAGCTACGACTCACTAAATTGGTAGAAAAGACATGTCAGCGACAAAAGGCTGCTTTGCAGCGGGAGGCAACCAAGGAAGTGATAGCTGAAGAAATCATGGAAGATTAGGAAATGTCCTCGGAACAGGACATGCAAAGGGAATAGGAGACACAGGAATGCATAGACCATCTTACATAATCGACCCAAGTCAAGTAGCCACGCAGCAAGGAATCACTGCATACACGCAAAAAGTAAAAAAAAACAAACGCCTTGGAGAAAGAGTTTATTGACAACGACAAATTGGAGAGCACTACCCCTATAGGTGTGTTGGTGGAACTGATGACAAAACAAATAATTGTGTTGCTGGAAATCAGAGTGTAGTTGCAGGAATTATAGGTGCAACACTCGGGCAAGGTGATCCTAAATCCAGTAGAGGACACAACCGTAGTCGAGCAGATGGCATGCACCTACACAATGAACACCTTAGCGTTGCCAGTAGGCGATGTCATAGCAGAAGGCAAAGGTGATGTGTGTCGTTGGGAGTTGAATCTAGTCACTCTTCCTAGAGAAACCCTATACCAACTTCAGGATGGGGTAACCACTGAGCTTCGTGCCAGGGAAGGCCATGTCCTTCAAACCTTGACGGAGCACAATGCCAATTTGGAGTAGGTCAGTGTCTAGTGTGATGATTTGGTCGCACACAACCAGGAAGTGGAATAGGCTGTGATGGAAGTTTGCAGCAAGGTACTAGAGTTAGCTATTCTATCTGAACCTCCAGCAACTGCCAAGATTCATCGCATGGCTGCAGGATTCCATATGTCCCAAGAGGATGCCTTGAAGGCTCAGTGGGAATTAAATTTACAAATTGCAGAGCTAACACTGAAGGCATAGCCACCCACACCTCCAGAAGTTTGAGAATGGCGTCGCAGTGATATTAAAGTAGCATTGGAAATAATGAAGTGCGTGGTCCAAGATTGCTCGGGTCTGTTAGATAAATCCCTCCTTACGCTCACCTCTCTCTAGGAAGACCCAACCTTACAACAAGTGGAAACAGAAGCACGGGAGTTGCAGTGAGCTTATGACACAATTCGAGGGATTGCGAAGATGGTCACTATCATGCAATGGTTGGCTAAAATGAAGGAGGCCCAGGCTCTCAAGGCACAAGTGGACACTGCGTGGAAAAAAGAGGCAATGCTTAAAGACCGCATCCAGCCTTGGCTTCATGAAGCATTCACAGTCTCCACCACCATTGAGGGAAAGTTAGTGCACATGCAGGTAACATATGATCCCAGAGTCAAGGGAGTTGGTAGAGAGATTGTTACACTGAAATTTGTCACCATGACTATCTGCAGTTAATATGGCTCCATCAATAGTCATATTGTCCTCCTTGTCAAGCCTCATACCTCTACTCTTCATGTCAAACTTCAAAAAGAGAGAAAGTCAGTTAAAAACATGTTTATATCTGGGTACGCAGGTTCTCTCTACCTTGCCTGCGTGTACGCACTCCAAACACACTGTACCTGCGTACTTGTACGCTCTGTAAGCCAAAGGTTGGGTGTGTACCCCTGTAAAGGTCAAAAGGCGCGAGTTTCATCTTTAAAAAGTTACTTGTGGTCACTTCTAGAGCCTTCTAGAAGAGTGTTTGACGTTTATTGAGCGCCTCCAGATGGTTCATGCATCCCTATGATAGAGGAACTTATCCCATCAAGAGAGGAGCTACCCCATCCAAAAGAGGGAGTATCCCATTGATGTTGGAACTGAATAACTTCCTCTAGAATACTATAAATACAGGCCTTGGGCCAGAGGAGGGAAGGTTAAAAAGCTGAACATTCTAAAGGGTAAATGCTGCTGGAATTAGGACTTCCATTGTTGACTTGTGAGGAGAGATCACTATCCTTCCTTGTTGCCATATTGGGAGTGGGTGAGCTTGTCAAAGTAGAGGAAATCTCTTGTTGGACCCTGGGAGGAGCTTGCACAACACCAAGGCTCAGGTTGTAATGGTTCCTTTTTTGTTTCCTTAATACAAATAAGTCCATTCTTCTCAATGATTTGTTGTTAATGAATTATTTCATGTACTCCTTGGTCTATGTGATGAATATGCTTTGTTTTATGAAATATTCAGGTGTTATGTAATCGTTTGCTTTGTTAGTGTATGCAGGTCTTAAAGTGAAGGAGGAGCTCATCTGGATCAGCAAGGCTGGACTGCTACAACAAGCGTTGGACCTAAGGTAAGATCGGAAAACACTTGATCTCTCATAGAATAACGTGTGTTTAGAGAAGGATTGCTCTTGTTTGGTTTGTTTGTCACTAGAGAGTCTTAGACTCCTAGGGAGGTTAGGTTTGTCCGCAAAAATAACTCTTTCCGCATGATAGAGATAGAGGCTTTGTAGCTGTGTGCTCAGACCCTTGTAGTTGAGTGTGCATGGCAGATCTAGTTGTACTGAAGAGAATATCAATAAAGATAATAATTTCTAAATCATTGTGTGGTTTCTTGTGGATCTCTCTGTTGCTTATGTTCTGAATTTATGCATGATATGTTATATGGGTTTAGATCTTTCTTTATAATTGCACGCACAGGGTTTTAAGTTTAAATTTTTGTTTAAAGACTATAAAGAGTAGATTTGATATATAACAAACTCATAAAAAATAACTCTTAAAGAAGTGCCTTGTTCTAGATTTGCATGGAAGTAAATTAGTGCGAACCCATAAGACGGTTCGCAAACCCTCCAGACCACATCAAGACATCCCAAGGGTGCACAAACCTAGTTCTAGCACCCTCCCTTGCTACCTCGAGTGAGACCTCAGTCCGTGCTCCGCGAGCTTTTTTCGAAAGGGCCAGTAGTTGCGGGATTTTTTTGGCTAATAACTCTTCTGAACCTGGGTCAAGGCCCAATAAGCCAACAGTTGTAGAAATTTTGTTTAGAATGGAAATGCATATTACAAATAAGTTCTAATATTTAAAAAACTAAAAAATCTTTGATTCAAGATGCAGTAAGCGAAGGAAGAGGCCCCTAATGGTCCTGGTTGTCCTTCCCCATAGTACTTTCCTTAAGAAGAGAAAAT
This sequence comes from Pinus taeda, assembly GCA_000404065.3. Classification (NCBI taxonomy): domain Eukaryota; kingdom Viridiplantae; phylum Streptophyta; class Pinopsida; order Pinales; family Pinaceae; genus Pinus; species Pinus taeda. The sequence continues at coordinate 192,261 of APFE031474341.1, forward strand.
AAATAGCAGTAGTTTGTGATGTGTAGGAAGCACGAGAATAGGCTCCTAACTTAGGAGGTCCTAGTTGTCCTTCCTCATTGTTCTACTCCAACAACATTATCATTACATCTAAGAAAGCAGGAAAGAAAGCATATAAATGGAAGTAAGTAAATATTGTTTTCAGTTCAGTTCTTCGCTCATGGAGAAGAGTCTCTTGTTCAAGAGTCCTAGTTGTCCTTCTCACATAAAAACTAGCTAGTAAAAGGAAATCAATCTTCACATAACAAAACACACTTGCGGAAAGTAAATCACACCTGCATGAAAGGAAATAACATAAATTAAACTATGTTACAGATGTATGCACACATGAGCACACATGAACATCTATCACTCCTTAAGAATCAAGAAACATTCATAACTCATAATTGCAAGAAAATGATATTATTCATGTTGAACGAACAATCATAAATCTGATGCTAATGAGTTACTGACAACTATTGGATTCCTTTAAAGGATGCTCCTCTTATTTATACATGAATTAGAGATATATTCTCAATAAATGTGAATCCCTTAAATATCTACTAGATCCATACTTGTCTCAACTTATTCCTAAATACTAGATAGAAATCCCATGACACATCAAGATCTCCATGATATTTCCCCTTGGAATATGGTCCACCTCTTGAGTTGAAATTCGAATTTGTGCTTGGGAGGCCAAGTAAGATCCTTCTAGAACCTCCAAATAAGCCTACACATGTCACAAAAATCATAACACATATACAGATCCATGAACCACATATACAGATGCATGAAACCATGTTAATTTCCTAGTTTTTAATAATAAAATCACTTTAAATACATAAAATAAATAACTTTGGAAAACAAGGATCCTAACCCATATAATCATGAAGATGGTTACTTGATGTATGGTTTTAGGCTAGACAATTATGAAATGAGGGCTAAATGGTTATGAAATGATGGAAATATAGATGAATATGGAAGAAAATTTTGAGACTCAACAAGGTCCGTCATCTTTCCCTATAAAAAATAGTTGATTAAAACCCATGAAGTAGAATGACGGTTTTGCAAAAAATTACTTTCTTTGTGCGACAACATTTAAAAAGGCCACAATTCGGTTAATATGACTCAAAATCCTTATTATAGCATGTTTTCAAAGATGGAACAACCATTCTTCATTTTCCCATGTGATTGAAATCCTGATCTAGGCACTCTAGAAACTTAGATTTGTGTTGTACATGTCTCACCATCACAATAAATACTCAAAAAGAGCTGATTTTAAATCAATGATATCTCCCTCATCTGAAGTCCGATTTGACCGATTTTTTTTTGAATTTTTGTGATTTTTCAAGAGGATCTCATATATACAATTATTTTTCTAAAGTTACCCATAAAAAGTAAAAAAAATTAATGGATATTTGCCATCCACGAATTGTTGCAATTTTTTTCTATACAAAACAACTAATTTTAAATCATTGATATCTCCCCCATTTGGACTCTGATTCGACTAGTTTGTTTTTTGAAATTGGATATTTTTTGCAAGGAATTCAGATATGCTATTTTTTTTTGCAAATTTTGCACCAAAATTTCATATCTGATATGCAAACTCGCCGCCTAAAAAATTTCTGCAAAAAATGAAAAAACAATTATCCCCGCTTTGCCAAAGAAAGTGCTATGATACCACTTGTAATAGATTTGACCTGTAAATATATTAAAAATGTAAAATTTTTCCAGGAAATATCAATATCAATCCGAGAATATGAAATAGAAATTCTTCTTTATTAATATCCAAGCCCTTGAGGTAGGGTAACACCATACAATAACTTCTTAAGGAAGAAGAACACTCCACGAGCCATATGTTTTTCAATACAATAATCCTTGATATCTATCAATTGAGAGTCTCTAGCCTTTATATAGGCTTCATACATACAATACCATGGGTCTCTCAATACCATGCATCCATTACAATGGGCTTATCACATTATTCCCTAACTACTTGTGGTCCCTTACCTAATGTGGATTAACCACTTTATTTATTAAATATGGCCCATGACATTATTACATTATTCCATTGGGTACCTTCGTTTGTACCCCATAATATCCCCCCTTGGTATACTACAAAGGGGGATGACAATATGGGGGATTAACTCTAAAACAAAGAGTTTGCATTGAGGAAGGATGAGTGCACTACAGGTATTACCATGTCATCTAAGCCTAAACACAATGTCCTAGCCTTCCATGATTTTAAATAAATAGGAGGTTTTAAAGTGTTTTATTACCTCAAACTTACCTCATACCTCTGAATGTTGAAAATACCAAAAATATGGATGTTGATGCTATCGTGGAAAGGTTGATCACTGCAACTGCTGATAGAAGGCTGAAAGTTGTAAAGTTGAATGTTGATGATTGATGAGGTTGCTTAAATACTAAACTCTAAAACCACTGTGTGAAACTAATAACTAATAAAGGATGGAAAATTTCCACCCTTATTTGCAAATCAAAGGGTTGCAACTGTTGCTTAATACTTCAAAAAATATTCACTACATCTCGATCCTTTGGTGCAACTCTCTACCATGTGAATGAATGTGTTGGATTTGAGCATGGAAAGAGATCATTGAATTACTGACCATTAATGCATGTCTTTAACCAATGTGAGCTGACTCACAAGATGTTAATGAGGATCAAGGAACCCCAATACATCTTACTAGGGATGAATAAATGTGTTGAGGTCGAGTCACCTGCAAGATATGAAAATTAGGGGACATTGATGTCTTCCCACTATCATCAATGAGAGAGTTTTCTATTGATGAATGCATGCCTCAAGGTAATGAAATAGGTCTCTAGCCTCGAACCTCGATAATGTTTTGATGTTGATGGGTCAAGACTCATTAGCAAGAGGATCATAATGCATCCCACATCAAATAACATGAGAATACCCAAAAGTTTGAAGTATAGAACCCACAATATTATGAAAATATTATTGATGATCTCCCCTAGTAACCTGGTTTTCAAGAAAGTATTTTCCTAACAATGTCAATTTACTAGTTTTCACAGATAGACTTATTTTTATCTTTACCATTTATTTATTTATTTTCATACACTACTTCAAAATAGAGCATTTATTCAAGTGTAGGCATACTTCCAATGAATCCATGTGCATAACATAATACAAACTATGCTCATACTCAAATTTAAGAAGTAAAATTTATGATATTCTGGAGCATGGAAAACAAACATCTATTGTTGATGTGGTACCATGAGCTATAAAATGATGGAGGAATGTTGTATTCGAATGATTGTTTGGAACCAGGCTTCAATATGATCCAGATATTCTTGGTTCTTCAATTCATTAAAATTTGTTGGCATATACTCCTTTTTTATGTTATATAGGTATTCCAAAACTTGATGATTTATCTCTTGGAGGTATGAAATATATGATGAGAGGCAAGAGGGAAACTCATTATTCTTAGTTCCAGTCTATTCTCTTTACTGATTTCTTCCTATGTCTCTTCAGTTTCTTTAGGAGATTGATAAGGATGATCAAGGAGGGCTTCTAGGTCTTCTTCTTGACATGGATTTTCTTTTGGATGATGTTCATGAATCATTTTCCCTTCTTTTTCTCCTTGAGATGCATTTATGTTCTTGACGACTATCATGATTTTCTCTTTTTGAGATGCAAATATGCCTTGGCTTAAGATCCGAGAGATTTCTTGGAGTAATATTTATGTTCATGTCTTTTAAGCACCCTTCTTCTACAAACTAGTAGATCCTTTCAACACATGGATTAGCATATGGGTGGGGGGGTGGTGTTCTTACAACAGCCTGAAAATGAAAACCCTTAAAAAAACATGAGTAAAGGGAACAAATTCAAGGAGAAATATATCATGTACTTGGAGGGTCTCATGCTATCAAGAATCTATTGACATGGTTTAACTTATCCTTTCCATGAATTTATACTAAAAGGAACAACAATTTTGCAGGAAAACAAAGTAAAGAAGAAAACTAGCCCTCTATATTATGATGATACAAACTCAATAGTGTTAACAATACTACATTTTCTTATGTCAAAACACACTATGTGACCAACACAAAATGGGCTTGGGTGGCTCACCTGAGGTGGTAGCACAGGTTCTAACCTCTTGTCTTACCTCCCATCCTCCTTTGAGTCTTAAATGCTAGGGAATACAATAAGAAAACTTAGGTCACAAAGGTCATATAGCTCTATCACCTCCTTGGAAATGATGCCAAAATTTGAGTGTAATATTTGATAGAAAAATGCCTCAACACTTGATTTTTAAATCCAAAATTCATAAAATTTAAAGCACAATATAATATATGGCAAGATAAAACCCATAGGGACTATTGCTGGTCATTTTTCTGCATCCAAACAAATGAACCTGAACCTAGATCTATCATCATCCATTGACACTTTGCAATCATCCCTTACAAAGCCAAAATCATTCCCTTTTCATAAGTTACCAGAATCCTAGATTACATTGGCTAAAAACCATAATTTTATGGGTCATTGCACTTACCTTTAAGACAAATTGCGTTGACATAGGTTGCACACATGGAAGCTCTACTGGACGACACAGGTTTATTTCCCAAAAAGTGTGATGAACACCTGGAAATGAGGAAATACAAAATTAATTTTGAAGTTTCTCTCTCTAGAAGCTTTGAAAGCAGTTTCAACCATTTACTATTGTATCAAATATTGAACTTTTACCACTGAGTTATTATCTCTTATCTCCTAGAACTTACCTCCCTCTAATGTGGATATAAGTCTTAGAATGGTAAATCTCAAACCACCTCATTTTCCATATAAATTCACTACCTCCCATAGAGTTTGGGTTGACTTTTGGAGACTCTAAATTATGCCCTTATGTTGCTCATTCGTGTCTAGAGATCCATAATCCACCCATGTGCTTGGGGTGTGATTGAAGGCTTACCATTGTGGCAAACGAAAGACAAGATGGTTGGAGCAGATTCACAACGTCAAGGCCTACAAGGGTTGTAATATTTTCCTTCTTTTATTAATACAACATGCATTGTTTCCCCTATACTTATGTCTTATTTATGCATATATATATAATATGAATCCTTGACTTCTTATTTATATTTTTTCATATATGTTATTTGTATGTTTTGGTTGTCTTTCTTGTTTTCAATGATTTGGAGGTTCCACTTATAGAAATTGGAGTTGGAGTTGGAGCTAACAAGACGAGAGGAGGAATCTTGCATTGGATTCAAAGTAGGATTTCTTCCCATATTTCAAATATATCTAAGGAAAACATTGTCGCTTTTGTCTTGGTTGTTTCTAGACTAAGCCACTAGGTATAGGGATATTTCTTTTGTTCACATAAGGAATTTATCCAAAAAAAACTTGATGACCATACTTGGGAACATAATGTTATTTACAGGGTTTCTTTTCCTAGCT
>APFE031474341.1:200600-231598 GCA_000404065.3 Pinus taeda
ACAACATCAACACCTCCCATTGGAATGGAAAGCATTGGGCTATTCAATACATATTCTCCCATGGATAGATTGATATTATGGCACTTTCTAGAGCAATTTATGGTTGCTCCACTTGCAACCATTACCTGACACTCTGGTGCTAGATATAGGAAGCAATTCAATTCTTTTGCTATCTTAAAATGAATAAAATTGTGGGTACTTCCTCAATCAATCAACACTATTAACTTTTTCTTCTTGATATGTACTTCTATCTTGATAGTTTGAGGAGTGGTAATTCCAGCCAATGCATTACAAGATATGGTCGGATTCATTTCTTCTTTATCTAGGGTTTGTTTCTGGAGTATATCCTCTTCTTTTGACATTTCGTGTTCCTTTTCTTCCTCCTCTTCACAATCTATGTAGAATAATTTCTTCTCAAAACACTTATGACCTTTAGTGTATTTGCTATCACAACTGTAACAGAGCCCTTTTGCTCTTTTTTCTTCCAATTGTTGTGGTGTCAATCTTATATGTTGTGGAAGACTAGGGGCAACAACACTTTCATCTTTATGGTTGTGAGTCGTAGGCTTCCTGGTTGCCATAATTTTGCTTTCCATTTTTCTTGCTAACTTGAAAGCCTTCTCCAATGAATCAGGTTCCCAAAGACGAACATCATGTTGGATATTATCCTTTAAATTCCCTATGAACATATCAATCCTATGCTCCTCTGGAATATATTTTACCCTTATGTTCAATTTTTGGAAGTCCTCAATGTGCTCCATCATTGAACCCTTTTGTTTGAGACTTATCAATTGGTTAAAAAAGGTTTTGCTTTTTGTATCCTAATAATGTGTTGTCAATTCTTCCATAAAAATTGCCCAAGTGACAATTTGTTTACAAGAGAAAAGCCATTGATACCATACAAATTGATTTGGTTCCAAATATAAAGTTTCAATACGTACCTTTTGTGTGTTTTGCACATTATTGAGATCGAAAAATTTCTCCATCTGTAGTATCCATGTTGCAGGATCCTTGCCATCAAACTTCCTCATATCGATTTTTGGAATATGGTCGGTCTTCAATCCAACATTACAGTCTATGAAATCATGTTTAACATTTCTTTTGTTCTCATCATGAGTTTCCTTTACTACCTTTTCACCATTAGTGACCACTTCTTGTAGCAACTTATTCAAATTTATCTTCAATTCTTCCATCTTATCATCCATGCCATTCATCTTAGCTTCCACATCATTCATCTTGGATTCATTTACCTTTAGTGAGAGTGAAATTTGTTGTACTTGGTCTTGTAATTTTGATATATCATGTTGCATTGCTTCCTCTTCTTCACAAGTCATGCTAGAGCTTTCATGTTGCTTTCTAGGTGTTTACATTTTCTTTCTTTGGGGAATTAATTAATTCTAATAATTCTTCACTATTCCCTTTGAATTCCTTCAAACTATTTTTTCAAACCAATCTTATGCAAAATTAAAAAAAATTACACTTTTTTTTACTTTGTAGGAGCTCGATATTGAATCTGATGTATCTCTGTAATTTTAGATCATCTAGTTCTGAAATTGCAACCTAAAGTAGCCCTCTGCGTCCTCTTTCCAATGCCACCAGTCTGATCGATTTTAGATTCTTCAAGAAAAAGTTATGCACAATCTCTCAAGATGATATGATTATATACCTTTTCATAAGAGTGAACTTGTATGAAGTGCCATGTGTCACTGTTTTGACCTTCGGGTCTAAAAATATATACATAAGAAACCACAGTCCATCCTCTTTTTGTACCTTCTTACGAAATTGTAATTTGATGCTTAAAAAAAAAATTATGATGATTTTCCGAAGGTCACCTATTTGGAATGTAATTCGGGAGTCTGCAAAAAGACCAACTTCCTTAGATCATATCTCCACAAATATTGTGCGAAAAGCTCTGAAATTTGGATCCAAGATTTAGCGTGCTTTCGGTTCAAATGGGTTTTTTGTTTTGCTTCTAAAACATTGCAGAAAAAAAAAAAAAAAAAAAAAAAAAAAAAAAAAAAAAAAAAAAAAAAAAAAAAAAAAAAAAATTATATATATATAATTATTATATATATATATAAATAAATAAAAAAAAAATAAATAAATAAAATAAAAATAAATTAAATAATAAATAAAAAATTATATCAAAAATGCCACGATGACCTATTTGGAGCAGTGAAACTGTAGAATCCGAAGCTCTGATACCAAATGTTATGAAACTAGCTCACAAAAGGATAGAAAAGATAGATCAACACCTTAGAATTCAGCCTCTTTGAGGGGGCACCCTCCTTTACATTACACAAATGGACAATTATTGGATGATTCAAATGAAAAAAACCTCCTTTCTATATATAGGAGTCTAAGGGGTCACAATATAACCAAGCCGACCTAACAATAATAATATAAAGGCATAAAAATAACAATAGAGGGATTTTATGGGGCATAGTAATAAAAATATGGGGACAATAGGGGCACAACAATATTAATAACGGATACAAATACAATAGTAATGGGGGAATCACTAATATTATAGGGACCCAACACCCGAGGCTATAGTTATCGTTGGGTTCACTAATCGCATCGTGCCTTATGTATAAGCTTGGGGCTCCGCCGATTGTGACATGCGATAGGATAGACTTGAAAACAGATATGTTGCATTTAATAGTTTCGGCAAGTTTGGTATAACATGATGCGCCTTGTATATAAACCTTGGGTTTTGCCGATTGTGATATGCAATTGGGGAAGCAGACCCAAAAATATATGTATTATGCTTGATAATCCTAGCGGGTATGTTGTTCGCATCACGCATTATGTATGACCGTAGAGTTCTTCCTATTGTGATTTGCGATGGGCTTCAAACCCGAAATAAAATGTGTTGTGTTTAATAATCCCAGCGGGTCCGCCATTCACGGAATGTTGAAGCTTGGGCTTTGGGTCTTAGCAAAGTGTGATTACGATTTGCGATTGGAGGCCTGATCGCGTAACATTTATTTATGAGAGATAGGCCTTGCCCTTAATCAATGTGACCTGCAATATACAATAAAGGTGTGCAACGAGGATGTGAGAAGTTGTTAAGTCATGCGTGCTTTGCAAAGCATTTCTATTATAAAAGAGTTATAAGAGGAATAAAGATGCAATGGAAGGTTTTGAGGGATAAAGAGTGGGGGGGGGGTTATATGTGTGGGCATAGGGCACCATGAAGATTTATGAGGATTGAAAGAGTCCCGATGAAGGATATGAATGAAGGACTAGATTGGATTATGAATGAATCATGCAACAGATATTTATTCAAGGGGGGTCTTGACCATTAAGAATTGAAGATTTGACTTGGCATAGAGTCAAAATCCCTGAGATAAAAACAGATCATTTGGAGAAGTGAAAGATCAAACTTCTAGGGGATACATTTAAATTTGCTACTAAAGCATGTTTTAATAGGGTGGTGGTTGTGGCCACAACAAATGGCAAACCGCTGGGTGAACCAGTTATCTCTGTTTCCAAATAAACCTTAGATCAATAGAACATCATGGTGTTAAGATAAACTTGAAATGCAAACTGTATAGATGGACAGGCATGGGTTCCACTTCAACATTAATTGCTTCAGGTGGGATAAAGACAAATAACTTCTACTTAATGATAGGGTTTTGACAGGCATTCTCCAAAGGTAGTATTAAGGGATTTGTTGACCCTCTTTTACATGTTTTCTACTTTCAAATATCCTTTCGGGGCCATCATTGGTCTGTCAATACCTGTTTAGGTACTCTTTATCGCTCATCAAACTTGATGTAGATATGTTTATCTGCACTTTATGTAAGAATTTAAGTGCTATATTTTCGTATGATTGAATGGGGTGCAGTCATGGATCATGCCATATTTTTAAACCACTTAAGCAAGGTTGGGCTTGCTATGTCAACCGGTACTCTGAGCCCAACAACAGTCCCTACTCCAACCGGCTTCCCAAACAACCTGTCATTCCATATTGGCACAATGACTCGATATTTCATTTTCTTTTAAATAAGTCCTTCCAATTTCGGGCACAAGGACTAGAGCACAATTGGATTTGCCACAAGGTATATGACAGTGAGCTTAGCCCATGAAAGGAGGTTTACTTGTAGAAGATAGGTATTGTAAAACTTAGTGTGGTGGATAGGACCAATGGAGAATAACTGCAAACCTTACAGGAAAGTATAAGCTAGGTCTGAGTGGGATTTTAAAAATGCAGCGTTCCACCATGCCAGTCCAGTTGTGGTTACACATTTTTTCATTTTATAAAGATGCCCCTACATGCTCCAGGTATCCAGGTTAGCAACAAATCCTACCTAGTTCCCAATAGATGCTAATGAGTGCCTTCGATTTGAATTCCACCGCTGATTTTCCAGTTCTCATAGGTTCATTTAAAATTTGCTTGATTTGCAAGGTAACGATGAATTTAGGATTGGCAGACTCATCAGCAGGTTAACGAGGGAAGAAAAAACTGAAGATAGTGAATGAGGGCAATCAGAAGAGGGTTATAAAAGGTTAAAATGAGACTAAAAGACCAAAATCAATTGACTGAAAGGACTGAAATTAAAAATAGAAGGAAAATAAACTTTGCGGAAAAAAAAAGAATGGACAGGGTGAAAATATAACTAAGCTAACAGAAAAAATAAGAATGAATCCTAAATTACTCAGGAGGTAACCACCATGTGGTGGTTACTAGAAGTATCTCTTAAGATGTTGGCCATTAACAAGGATTTTTTCAGTTTCTCCCTGTAAAGTTTTCAATCTGTAAGTTCATTGACCAATTTTTTCCTCAACTTGGAATGGCCCTAGCCATAAGTGTTGGAATTTCGTGTGTTTACCTTTTGGCTCATTCAACTTGTCCCATTTCAGGACTAGCTCTCCTACTTGGTAATATTTATCTCCTACCAGATGGTGGTCAAACCATCTCTTCACAATCATTTGGTGATTTCTAAATTTATTTTTGGCTTTATCTCTCAATTCCTCCAACCTCACTAGTTGGTTGATCCTTTTTTGAAGTAAGGCTGAAGGGGTCCCTCTTGAAGCTTGGGAGAGTTGTAAAGAAGGAAGGGTAATGTTCAGAGGCAGGATGGCTTCCTATCCATAGACGAGGAAGTATGGAGAGTTTCCTAAAGCTACTTTTGGGGTGACTCTATCGGCCAAAATGGCGCTTCTTAGAGCATTGTGCAAATTCCTCTGGTCCTTGGTGGCAGATTTACGAATTATGTAGATGAGGTTTTTATTTGAGGACTCTGCAACTCTATTTCCCTGGGGGTAATAGTTTGATGCATACCTTATGTGAATTGATTTATCAATAGAAAATTCAGTCAATTTCAGTGATGGAAAGTAAGAAGCAATATCAAATATGAGAGCATCAGGGATGCCAAACCTGTTGATAATAAATTTCTCAATAAATGATATTACCTCGTCTTCATTTACCTTCTGAAGTAGGATGGCTTTGGTCCATCTATTGAAGTAGTCAGTCATCGTGAGTATATACTTATGCTGCTATGAAGAGTTCGGAGTGATCTCGGCTATGACATCTAGGCCCCATTGCTGGAACGGGCAATAAACCATAACGGGCCTGAGGGGAATGGCTGGCTTTCTTTCTCGTCCTGTAGCAATTTGACATACCTTGCATTTTCGAGCATAGGCATGCAAGTATCTGAACACTGTGGGCCAATAATATCCAACTCTTAATATTTTGTGAGCAGTGGTCTCACCGCCATAGTGACCACCTGTTGGGTCGTTGTGCATTTCTTTTAAGACATGATCAACATCATCCCTTTCCAAACACCTCAGCCAAACTCCATCATAATTTTTTCTGTATAATGTGTCATTGGCCAAGTGGTACTGATTAGATTTCAATCTGAGCGCTCTCCTTCGTGATGCATGCATGTTCTCGTGACATGATCCCCATTTTAAATAAAAACGTATGTCGTAGTACCACGACTCGGGGTCGAGAGGGACTTCAGACGTTTCACGCTCACACATTGACATCTCATTAATCCATAGGGGCTCCTCCCTAAATTCTACCTGTGAATTTCGTATGCTTTGCGCTTTTGGTTCTTCAGACACCCCTTCTTTATCCACCAAGGCTTTTGCTGCGAGCTCACACAATCCTTGCCCTCGAACTATATTCACCGACTTAATCTCGAGGTCATATTCTTGAAGGGCGGCTATCCAATTCCCTCTCCGTTCACCCATTTCTTTCTGCATGAAGAGGGCTCTTATAGCAGGATGGGGAACGATTACTTTAGTCCTGGCCTTTAATAAATAAGGGTGGAAATGTTTTACGGCTTTAAAAACTGCAAAGACTTGTTTCTCCATGTCTGGGTAGTCCAGTCCTGCTCCCTGAAGATTAGAGCTCATATAAGAAATAGGGACTTCATTGCCATCATCATTTTTTTGAGTGAGGATTGCAGCATATGAAATATTAGAAGCGAAAGTGTACAAGAAGAATTCCTTATTGAAATTGGGGCTGACCAACACAGGAGCTTCTGTGATGGCCTCCTTAATTTTCTGAAATGATTTCTTAGCTTCATTGCTCCACCTATACACAACGTCTTTCTTCATCATTAGCTACATGGGATGCACTATTTCTGCAAACCCTGAAACAAATTTCCTAACGAAATTAGTTTTCCAGAAGAAAGATTGCATTTCTTTTTATTTACAGGGGGTTGTATTCTCATGATGGTCTCTATTCTTTCAGGATCAATAACAATCCCTTCTTTAGAGAGGATATGACCCAGTAGTTTCCCTTCCGTAACTGCAAAGACACTCTTCTTGGGATTCAACGATATTCCGTATCTTCAGCATCTTTCAAAAATCTATGCAGGTGATAAATATGATCCCTTTTGCAATACGAATACACAATAATGTCATCCATGTACACTACTACTGATCTGTTAATCAATCCTCAGAAAGCTATGTCCATAGCTCTCTAAAATGTGGCACCTGCATTAATAAGTCCAAATGGAATTTTACGGTATGCGTAAGTGCCCCATTTAGTGTTGAAGGTTGTACTAAGCTGATCTTCATTTGATACCAACACTTGATTATATCTCGAAAAACCATCCAATAGGGACAACATTTTAGACCCAGAAACCCACTGAAGAATGTGTTCCATAGAAGGGACTTGATAGTTATCTTTCTGCGATGCTTTGTTCAGGTTTCTGAAATCGATACATAATCTGATGTCTCCATTTTTCTTTCTTACTGGCATGAGATTGGCTACCCAACAGGTGTGCCTGATAGGAAAAATGATTTTGGCGTCCAACATTTTGTTTAATTCTTTCTTCACCAATGGTTCCAGGATTGGATGCGTCTTGTGAAGCTTTTGTTGGTATGGCCTAACATCCTTCTCCAATGGAATCACATGTTGCATAACGCTAGTATCGAAGGTTTTTAAGTCGCAATATGTCCATGCAAAGACATCCTTGTACTCTTTAAATAGCTTAACAAATGCAGCCATTTCTCGTGAAGATCATCCCAAGCCCAAATTAACAATTTTTTGGTATTCTTTGGTTCCAAGGCTGACTGATTCATTCTTCATGGATGAGCTATGTGTTTTGCAGTCAGTCGGCTTCTTAAATTTATCATGCGGGTCATACAAGTGCTCCATCTTGACAACTGACTTGGGAATTGTATTGGATTTTCCTCATCTTCGCTCTCATTCATACGCTTGTCATGCTCTTTTTCATCAATGAGTTAATTTTTGAATGTCTTCTCACAATGTAGGAACTCAAGGATTTTCTTGTCACCTTCGAATACTTGCCAATTTGAGATGTTATCAGGTATAGATGGTCTGAAAATTAATTCAACATAATATTTATTCTTGTTTAATCTAAGGTTAGGCAAGAGTTTTGAAGGCATACTAGCCATCAGATCGACATCTCGGTTTTGCCCTCGAGGCATGTATATGATATTAAAAGAATAAAAACTGTCAATTAAGCTCCATACCTCATGTTGATATCTTATCAGGTGTGGCGAATTGCAGTGTATCCTTTTCCTTACCTAGTCCACAATTATCTGTGAGTCACAAAAAACTTTAAGATTTTTTACCCTCATATCAATGGCTTTCTTCAGGCCCTGCAACAAGCCTTCGTATTTTGCTGTGTTGTTGGTGAATGCAAACTCCAACTGGCTGGCCATCAAATGTTGGTTCCCTTGCAGGTCAATGAGAATGCTCCCAGCACCTACACCTTCAAGGCAGTTAGAGCCATCAAAATAGAGTGTCCAAAGTATAGAATCTAATGTTACATCAACTGAACTACTTTCTACGAAATTAGTCCTATCATCTACTATTATACAGGATAATTCATTAGTTAGATTATAGGGGAGAGCTTCCAACTGTGTGTTTATTGCAGTTTCTTCAATTTTCTTTGCATGGAATTCTCTAAAACAGGTTTCCATGGCACAAACATTGAAACTGTAGCTCCCAAGGATAGAGTTGGTAAATATTACAGGTTCATTGGGGTTGTTTAGTTCCGTCACCACATACTCCATGTATCTTTTTCGATAAACTCTCAGCATATCACCTTTTCCCTTCTGAGGCAGCAAGAGATGGGACCAATCAGTTGAGAAATATTGATTCGGTTTTGTTGACCAGTCCCTACTAATCAACATTCCATAAGCCTCGGGCATGTCGACTACCACTATGTTAATGACTTATGTGTACTGTGGTTTGGAAGCCATCCGAATCTTGCACATCTTTCAATTCTCCAATTACTTTCACATTTGTTCTGTCCAATTGCATAATTCGACTTCCAGTTTTCTTGGGTATTGCAAGTATTTTAGCAACAGCGTAAGGCATAACAGTGGACGAGGCACCAGAATCTACCAAGCAATTATATATGTTCATGTTGAATATTTCAAATGTGATAAGGAAAGGCGGAGTCATGGATTTTGATTTCCTTCCTATCATGGTTGCACTGACATCTTGGGGGGTTCGATTCATCTTTGACAGAGTGGCTTCCATGGCTGATGGCATTTTGGCTGTACTGGGGGTACTAAAAGGTCTGGATGCCGACTTATTGGTTTGGCTACTTGGATTGGTGGGAGATTTGCAATTTTGTTCATTCATAGCTTTCAAAAGGAGATCTCTTTACTGCGTTAACTTTAACAAATCGAAGTATGTGATATGAGCTCGAGATTTCTTAAGATCATCCACAATGTTGTAATCAATGTTAAAAATAGGGTAGGGTAGAGTAAACATACCTGTTTTTCCATTCTTAGGTGGGAGTTTACCATTTTGAGTCACCTTCGTTGCAGCCGGAGATGTATTATCTTTCTGTGGATAGTTCACAACTGGAGTACTCTTGGAATCACCACTAGGTCTACCTTTCTCAACAGGAACTTTAGGAGCAGATGCCTTCAAAGGGTGAACATCTTTCTTTGTCTAATCTATAGGCTTCATCACACCCATAAATGGCCCTTTACTTCATGTGTGGATTTCATTAGTGTGGATTTCTGCCATACTACCTCCTTCGTCATCATCTTTCTCATTTGTATAGAAATCCCATAGTACATTGATTTGAGATTCTTCACCCAAGGGCTCTTCTACTTGGTATTCTTCCTCATTTTCTTTTTCTAGCTCCAGCTCCACTATAGGTTCTTCTTTGTTAAGGAGTGGTCCAATAAGAGCCAAATCTTCCATATTTAAATTCTCTTCATTGGGTGGGGTAGGCAATGCAAGTTGACCATGACCACATTTTGTCTTCTTACGATAGAAAGGTTTGAAGGGTTTTTTGTTGTTATAATCTCCTTCATTCCCACTTGTACTCTCTCCAGAGTTCCTTTTCATATCGATGGTTGTGTTCGTCAATTTCTTAATGATCCAATGCAAACCTTCCACATCTGTGGTGTCCCTTTCTTTGACCTCAGTCACTTTGTTATCACTCCCATTATTCTTCTTGGATGACTGAGAGGCTTTCTTTCCTTTGGTTGTATGATGACATGTTGTGACACTGATCATTTCATTCTCAACTTTTATTGCTTCATCGATAACACCTTGTAAGGTTTATGCGTTACTTCTCTTGACCCATAGCGCAGTAGGGACAGGGAGAGAAGTGATGTAGAATTCCATGAGCACCTCATCAGTAGGTCTAGCATTAGCAAGGATTCTGTTGAACAAAGTGTTGAACTAGATATTAAAATCCTTGACCTTTTTTTTAACTTCCATTTTAAACGGGACAGTTCTAAAACTAAGGCCGTGAGTGTTTTTTCATCTCCAAACTTGTCTATGAAGGCCTGTTGAAAGGCA
Source organism: Pinus taeda (assembly GCA_000404065.3). Taxonomy (NCBI): domain Eukaryota; kingdom Viridiplantae; phylum Streptophyta; class Pinopsida; order Pinales; family Pinaceae; genus Pinus; species Pinus taeda. The sequence continues at coordinate 210,862 of APFE031474341.1, forward strand.
CCCCATGAGGTGATTGATCCTATTCTCAGGCTAAAGTACCATGTGGAGGCCACACCAATCAGAGTAAAAGGGAACAAGCGACATACCACATCCTCATCGACTACCCCCAACATGCACATGGCTAGGAAGAAAGAGTGAATATGGTTAACAATAGTGTCTCCCCGCTCGGGGTCGAATTTAGGCAATACTCTTTCTGCATTCTTGGGTAAGGCATGTTGTTGCCCAAGTACCACTATGACATTCTGTGCAATCCAGTGAGAGAGTGCTCCCAAAGGAGGTGGGGGTTGATTCCCACCCGGAGGAGGCGATAGAAGCGGATTCCCACTTGAAGGGGGCGGTAGAGGCAGATTCCCACCTGGAGGGGGCGGTAGAGGCGGATTCCCACCTAGAGGGGGCAGTAGAGGCAGATTCCCACTTGGAGGGGGAATGTTAACCATATTATTGGTAGGGAGGTCCTGGTTGAAGGTTTCCCCCAGGTGTTCTTCATTAGGATTTTCCAAATTAGGCCAGGGGTTACCTTTAGAAGGGGGATACTTAGGGAAGGGGTTGCAGATGTCACTTTGTTTATGTGATAGATATTTGGCTTTCTTTTAGTTGTCAGAGGTAAAGACTAAAATATGGGGAGCTGTGGTAGGGAACAAGCGTAAGCACGAGTAAGTACTCTGACTGGTTGTTCTTGAGTGACAGGGTACTCCAACAGTCTCTCTTCCCTTGGTGACCCAAACACGGGATTTAGAGGGACCTCTATTTTTTAGAAATGAGGCTTTTCCAGATGGGAGGAAGGATCTTTTTTACCTTTATGATCCATGCATTAATCTTTTCGAATCCATGTGCGACATTTATAAATGAAATCATAAAAAGTTGTGGATAACAGTTCAGGCCCTCCTTATAGCGCCATTTTGTTGATACGATAAATGTTCATTGTCCCAACAAAGGGAACTAACTCGATCACAGACCCCAATTATATCTTCTCTCGTTTGGAGTGACTAGTTCCAATGAGTTTTAAAGGATCCCGTAACTGTTATAGGTGTTGAAATATTGATTCTTGGAGGAAGACTTCAATTAAATCAACAAAAGAAACAACTAACCTATATGTATCAAATCTTATCTACACTAATTCTAACTACTTATGCTAGTCCTAGCTATTCTAATCTATCCTGCAGGAGCATAAAAAAAGAGGTTAAAAATCATATATAGATTCCAAGTCCAAATGAATCAATTACTGGTTCACAGATGAAAAAGGTCGTACTAAATCTTAATTGCAATCTAATTACTCATACATGAATTCACATTCCTTTCCATACAAATAAAACTTGCAATTGATGTTTAACAGGTTTTGAATCAACAACCTTTCATGAATTAACCATGGTAACAAATTATGTTTGAATAACCAAGACTATTCATGAACTGTCTGTTATCAATATGCATAAAAACATAACATATTTGTATTTATGCCAGTAGCAACACCCTGATTCCAAACACATGAAAGAAGAGGAAAATAAATATGAAAAAGGCTCCTTCTTGACCCAAACAGTCTTCTTTATTAGCACAAATACATCAAAAGTTGTTCTCTCCAAAAAAAAGTCCTCCCCTCATCTTCGAAGGTAATACTTATGCATAAGGAATTGACCCTCGGTCTTCCCCTCACTTTTCACCTCCCTTCTCTTTTCAATATACAAATCAAACTATACAGATGTAGAAAAGTCAGTGTAACTGCTGACACATTGAGGTTACATTTGTTGGACCATTCTACTTCATGGGGGGGAATGAATAGATGTCGATGGAAAGGAGGATGACTGTGTGTCATCTCTTCATGATGAAACCTAGGACAACTTCATTTTCAGAATACACAGGCAATGCGTGGAAACCCAACCGAGAACGCCTAAGGCTAGATCTTTAACTACAAAACACCCACATATATGAACTCTTTAGATCTGCTCATGTGTCTTTTAATCATCGCCTGCAGAGATAATTAACATTAGCTTTATGATTATGAAACATATGATAGCAACGCCTAGGAACAAATCTTGCCCTCATTAAAACTTTATAAAATGATAACATGTATTGAAATCAAAATGAGCGAGTTTGAAAGAATCAGCGTCTGGTTCAGCCAAGGTTGTGATGTGATCGAGTTGTAATCGCACATCGCAGCGGGCAATCACATGCAACATCACCCCTATTAGATTTTCCTTTGAAAACCCAGACCACAACATTTTATCGGAATTAACGGGAAAACTCACGACCAGACCATAAGGCCGGACTTCAAATATTATGCACTCGGGTCTATAGTTATTGTCGGGTCTGTTAATTGCATCACGCCTTATGTATAAGCCATGGGCTCCGCCGATTGTGATATGCGATAGGTCGTACACGAAAATATTTGTGTTGCGTTTAATAGTTCCGGTAGGTCCGGTATATCACAGTGCGCCTTCTATATAAACCTTGGGTTCCGCTGATTGCGATATGCAATTGCGGAAGCAGACTCAAAAATATATGTATTATGCTTGATAATCCTGGCGAGTCCACTGTTCACATCATGCCTTATGTATGACCATAGAGTTTCACCGATTGTGATTTGCGATGGGCTCCGGACCTGAAATAAAATGTGTTGCGCTTAATAATCCCGGCGGGTCTGCCATTCGCGAAACATTGAAGCTTGGGCTTTGGGTCTTAGCAAAGTGTGATTGCGATTTGTGATTAGAGGCCTGAACGCATTGCATTTATTCATGATAGATAGGCCTTGCCCTTGATCAATGCGACCTGCGATATACAATAAAGGTATGCAACGAGGATGTGCGGAGATGTTAATTCATGTGTGCTTTGCAAATCATTTCTATTATAAAAGAGTTATAATAGGAATAAAGATGTGATGAAAGCTTTTGAGGGGTAAAGAGCTGGGGGGGGGTTACATGTGTGGGCATAGGGCACCATGAAGGTTTATGACGATTGAAAGAGTCTCGATGAAGGATATGAATGAAAGGCTAGACTGGGTTATCAATTAACCATGCAATAGAGATTTATTCAAGGGGGTCTTGACTATTAAGAATCAAAGATTTGACTCGGCACAGAGTTAAAATTGTTGAGATAAAAACAGATCATTCAGAGAGGTGAAAGATCAAACTTCTAGGGGACCCATTCAAATTTGCTACCACAACATGTTTTAATAGGGTGGTGGTTGTGGCCACAACAAGATGAAGGATCCAAATTGGTGGAAATTCTTACTGCTTCTCAACAGTAACTTCCAATAGGCTACCGAAATCTTTCCTCCAATCCTCCATCAATTGATGAAGTGATTGATCTGAATCCATATTCAATCAATCCCACTCTCTCTGAGCATGACTCCCATGAGTCTTTGACCAACCAAGCATTGATTGAGAAGATGGTTGAATCCTTTCCATATTCAACAGAGAGTGAATCTAATACCACTCAAGTTATTTTTGTTACTATAGATCCTACCAAACAAGGGGACATTTCTCCTATTGTTACGAAACCTCCTCCAAGTAATCAGATCATTGCCTTTGATTGGAATCAATCGACAGAACCTTGTATCCCTTCTTACATGTCTTTCCAAGTCATGGTGAAGTATTGTGAGAATAATTTATATCACACTATTATTGAAAAGGGTGCTTTAGTAAGCATTATATCCCTGATTTCTTGATGATATTTGGGTTCTCCTCAGCTTGTGTCTGTTTCTCAGAATTTGTTGGCTTTCAACAAAAGAACCAGTGAACCATTAGGGGTCCTTCCTCAAATTCCTATTACCATAGAAGGAAAAAAATATGTATTGGTGTCATGGTAGTCCAAGGCCCTTTGGATTTCAATTTTCTCCATGGGAAAGACTATGTTTATGCCATGAATGTTGCCATGTCCACGCTCTTTTGAGTGATGTCTTTCTCGCATGATGGAAAAATTGTGACTATTAACAAAATTTCATTCATTGGCTTTGATTTGACTGCTAATCATCCAAATTCCCTAAAAATTCCTAATATGAAAGTGGTGTCCCCCTTTCCATAGGTTAATTATGTTGCAACCTATCTTATTCCTATACCTATCGATAGATAAAATCCTCTCATTGTTTTCTTGACTTATTTTAAACTAGATATAGTAGGTGATAGTAAATAATTTATTGGGGACATTGGAGCTTGATCTTCCTATCCCCATTAGATCCCTTGATTCCTTCCAGAGCATTTTTCTTCCATATGATGAAATTATCTTAGAAGCCATGATCAAGCCCTGGATATGTATTCCTCCCAAAGCCTTGGCCTCTTAGGAGCCATGATCAAGGTAAATAGTTCCATGAGAAAAGTTCCTTTTCTTGCGTTAATCTCGTTAAAAAATGAAACAAGGTGTCATAAACATAACTATTTTCTTATGTCAATCTCGTTAAAAAATGAAACAGGGTGCCATGAGCATAGTTCTTTTACTGTGTCAAGCTCGTTAAAAAATGAAACAGGTCACATTGAGCATGGTTTATTCTATGTTTCAAGCTTGCATAAACATGAAACAACCCTATGAACCTAGTTTTCCTTCTGTGTCAAGCTCATTAAAAAATAAAATAGATCACCATAAGCATAGTTCGTTTACTGTGTCAAGCTCATTAAAAAATGAAACGGGTCACCACAAACATAGTTTATTCTATGTTTCAAGCTCACATAAACATGAAACAACTCATTAACATAGTTATTTTTCTGTGTCACCTTCATTTCATCTGCCCATATCACATGATATTCTTCCTTCCTTCTTGGTGACCATATTTTTATCAGTAACCAACAATATATCTAGGTCCTTGAGAAGAGTTGGTGACAAAACAAAGCTCCGGGGGCATGCCTCTGCCATTATGTTGGGGGCAATATACTTAACTCAATCATAGTTTTTCCTTTGTTTCAAGCTTGTGTGAAAATGAAACCACTCTCACTCTCAAGCATGGTTTTTCTTTGTTTCAAGTTTGTGGTAAAAAATGAAACCTTACTGCTACTTACCTTTACTTCTACAGGCATTGATACAACTTCTAATTCATTCTAATACAATATTCCTTCATTGTTATTAGTCCCTGTCAAGGCACGACTAGGACTATAGTAATCAAAATGGCGACATTTCACATTAGTTCAACTACTTGTTGTCACGAACCGTCAAGAATAAGCAAAGTTTTATCTTTCGTCATCTTATTTGGCCTCTTCCCGGGGGGGGAGGAAAAACTATATATTATATTTATCCATTTTCTTAGCATTTTGAAACTGTTAAAACTAATGCTAACATTAATCAAAAGCAATAAATGTTAATTTACAAACAACAACTAGTGGGGGTAAATGTTTTCATTTCTTGAGAAAATTTGTAATTTATTTCAAATGCCACCTTAGCCTGCCACCTATTAAGTCATCCCAGCCTGTCAGCCTACCACCTATTAAGTCACCTTAGCATGTCATCCTGCCACCTATTAAGTCACCTCAGCATGTCAGCCTGCCACCTCTATAGCCATGCATAAATCCATGCAAATGTCAACCATTCAAATGTCGGTTATGCAGTCTTCTCTTCTTTTCATTCCCCTCTAGAAGCTCCATTATGTCTACTCTAACTGCTCTAACGTAGGCATAGAATGTTAGCAAAATATATTTATGTACTCCCCTGCAAATAGCAATATCAACACAGAGTTGCTATCGAGCTCAAGTTCTTGTTCCTAAGGCAATGGAGCATCAAACAATATCTATTGCAAAAGTAGGCATTACCACTGTTGCCAGCTCTTTTACCTTTCTACTTTGATACGAGTCCATTTACTTTGTATCTCCACAACACAAGACAACATTGATTCGCAGACAATGATTCTTTCTCGATTTCTAAAGGTAAGGTAAGCAACACCAAAATTGGTGGCATAACTAAACTCCTTTCACCTGCACCTGCACCGTTAAAGGAAATGAAATCAAGGTAAGCAACAAGAGAATCAATGGCATAATAGTTGTTTAAGCAATAGATTCAATGAAAAATTTGAGAGTTGTTGGATCTAGAGAGCAAACAAACCTTGATGTCCTAGAAGTGGAAAAAACGATTTGAGTTTCCAGTAGAAAGAATGAGTTGCTCTGTTTCTAAAGAGAAAACAAACCTTGCTAGTGGATAGGAGCCTCAAGAAGAACTACTAGAAAACAATTTTTGAAGGCAAATTGAAATAATTGTTTAAATTTTTTTCAAAGCAAGCTAAAATAATTGTTTACATAATGCCTCTTATTCTGCATATATTAAGAGAAAACATGTACCTATTTCACCTTTCTCTTCCAATTGGATTTTCAATTGCGCCATATTGAAACTCCTTCTAACCTTACTCCTGGTGTGTTATAGTTTCTTGTACTATATTGTACTGTATTGAAAAGTGTGAAAAAACTCTTGGGTTTTCCACTTGCTATTCATCGTTGAGCTTACTTATTTTTCCTCTAATCAAAGAAGTAAAAAATAAATAATACTAAGCCTAAGCATAATTTGTGCCTGGTAGGCATTACTATTGTCGATGTCTCTCCCATTGATTGGGGTATTTCTGTTGCTAATTCCTGTAGAAGTTAACAAACCTTGATAGTTAGTTGTTAATTCCTGTAGAATTCCTGTAGAAGTTAAAAAACCTCTATATAGTTGCTAATTCATCTAGAATTCATATAGAAGTTAACAAACCTCGATAATTAGTTGTTAGGATGGATCCCTTTCGATCTAGCTGGCTGGTTCATGTATGCTAAGGAAGAAAGAAACAAAATAGTTGTCGTATGAAGCTTATCGAGCCTATTGTTGTTTTCTTAACCATGCCATGGAGAATCTAAGGTACTTGTTCTTCAATGGAGGATTAACTTAGTTACACTATTGAGATTATGGTTACATATTTGTTTGCTTAGAATTTCCTTATATCACACTATACCTCAGTGATGTTGGAAATTTCTGGTAATTTCAAACAAAAATCTGAACAAAGAAAATGCTTTGTTTTTCAACACAGTGGAAACTAAAATTTTTTTGCTGCAGACAAAGTTTCAGCAACAAAAAAAACTTCTATTCATTTATAAGCCTGACTGTTACAAAATAGGTCTTCCTCACACGTAGGGATTTCACAACTGCTGTTACAAAAACATCTTCCTCACACAGAGGGATTTCACCCAGGGAACGCTTCAGTTCCACACAAATAAATTTACTCTGTCTCTGCTTCGAAATTTTACACTGATGTGTGTAAAATTTCTTACGTTCACTGCTGTAAAAAAAACTTGGATTTAAACTTCTGCGTATTACCCTTTGCATATCCAACAACCAAAAACTTTCTCTACACTACTGTGCATTCCCATTACATTGCTCTTCTACGCTGCTACGTATTACATTTCATGTTCAACAATAAATAGAACATTCACACTGCTGTGTGTAAAAATAAACTTCTTACATTCGCTCTACTATGAGTTCCCTTTCATTCTCTCAATGAACAACTGTAAAGACTTCACGCTGTTGCGTATTCTTTGCATTACATTCACACTGCTGTGTGAAAGATTTCTTCATTCTCATTGTGGCGAGTTTCACATTTACATTGCAATAATAAAAAAAACATTACATACGTTGCTGCGTATTCCTTTTTCAACAACAGAAATTACATTCAGTCGCTGCTGCCCTATATTGCAGAGGGATTAACACTACTACCACTCTGTTTCTATGCTGCTACATATTACATGTTTCAAAATAACAAAAACATTTCTTCACACTGCTGCGTGCTCCCTATGCTCGCGCTGCATATTTGACCTCTTTCATTCGCGCTCTACTGTGTTACAATTCATGGTCAATAAAAAACTACAGAACAGGATATAACCTTTTGTTTTTACCTGCCATACTCCTGTAAAATAAAATCTTTACCTACATTTACTGACCCCAGTACATTTCAATTAATTTCTTTAATTACTTCAGCATGGCGGTAAATTGATTCAGTCAGCCTTGCATACGGTTTTAACAGTCATACGGAGGTCAAACAAAAATTCACTTCACGTCACACAACTTGCTGCAAGAATGTACATCAACCATTGATCTGCTTCTCATTAATCGGACGACTGCTGGCAATATCGGGCGACCTTATTTGCTGAACGTTAAGCTCCGGGGAATGATGGTTTTGGCAAGGACTGCTATGGACACGCATAAATAGGTGAGTGTGATCGAAGCCCCCTCAAGAAATGCCACTGATTCGGCAAGAGTGGTGCGGGGGATCACTGGCGGTTTTCAAAAACTACGTCGTGGTCGATGTCGCTGCATGGCAGTTGAAATTAATATTTCAACACTCCCCTTTAATTTCAACTGCTGGGTTAAAATTACAGTTCCTTTTGCTTGCTTTTGGCATAATCTCCTTAACATCCTTCTCATCCAAATTGCTTGACATGCTGCTGCTGTAGCTGCCACATATTCTGCCTCTGCTGTAGACAATGCTACAATAGGTTGTTTTTGGAAGCCCATGAAATGGCTCCTGAAACATGATCTTCATCAAAGAATGACTGTTAATATAGTTCAACGAGGATTTCATAAGGACCCGTTCACTAATAGCTTCAACGATAATGATCAAGAATTACAGGCTCCCCCTAACTGTATGCACTGTCTCCTTTTGGCAGAGTCTTCTAAAAAAAAAACTTAGATTGGTGGGAGAGCTCAAAGGACTTTTGGACTGTATTTCCTTCCTTCTCCATACGCGTGTAACTTTCTTCTTTTGCATGGTTCTAGCTTGTGTAAGAGCCCATGTTAAGTTACAATCACGTGCCATATGACCAATGTTATGACACTTGAAGCATTCTACATTGTTCATGAATAAGATTTCATGATTTCTTCCTGTAAAATTGTTTCTTGGAGGTCGCCGGAGACTATAACATCTATTTCTATGAGATGCTTTACAGTCTTTTGCCATATGACCAAAATTTGAACAAGAATAACAATAACCAAAAAATGAACTTTGGTACCTCGGAGATGGAGGTTTCCTTGATGTACTTCTGAAGCCTTTCTGCCTTGAGATCCTTTGATGATAGCCATTGCCTCTTGCCTCTTTGACAACATCTACATTTCCTTTTGGAGATGGTTTTCTACTTGGAGCAAGATTACTTCTTGGAATAGGATTTCTTCTATTGTAGCCTTGATTTTTCTCCTTGCCTTTGCTGGAACTGGGAGCATCACCATTTCTTTCTAGCTTCTTCACATCTCTTTTGCTTAAAACATTTTCATTCTTGTTTGAGGGTTCACCTATATACCCGAGTCTTGATTTATTAGATGGAAATCTGTGATAGATGAGCATGTCATCCAAGGCTTGACAGCTCTTCAAGATTTTGTTCATCCCTTCAACCTTTTTTCTGAGGAGGACAATCTCTTCTTCCAATCTTTCACACTCATTATTCTTCTTTGCAAGTTGTTCCTCAGTTTCTTCCTTGCTACGAGTAGCTTCAGCTACTACTATTTTAAGGGAGATGATATCTGACTTCATTTTGAAGATTTCTTCATTCTTTGGTTGACTGCTCTCCATTCTCTTCTTAGCTCCTTGTGCCTGTTTCCTGGCTTCTTGTAATTGAGACTTAAGGGAGGAGACCTCTACCTTGTACTGGCCAATCTCTTCTTCAAGTTTGTTCACGCTCTTGTGCCTTTGTTCAAGTTGACTTGACAAGGTATTTTCCTGCTTATTTTCTTTATTCAATTGATTTGTCATGGATATGACTTCTTCATGATGCTTCCTTTTGCTTTGATGAAATTCCTTCTTAATCTTGGCAAGCTCTTCATCCCTTTCTTGTACTTGAAGCTTGATGAGGTCAACTTTCTTCCTTGTTTGATCTTGGTTACCAATTGGAGCTATCTTCTTAAGTGCCTCATTTTCCTTTTTCAAATTGTTAATCTCTTCCATGGCAGTCATAAGTTGAGTGAGGAGTTCTTCTACAAAGTCCTTTTCATTCTCTTTTTCTTCTAGGTTTGCTTCAACCTTGATGTCATCATTCTTATTTTCAGCTTCTATGATGGGTTCAGGATCTCTTTCTTGATTGATGGTCATGGTCAGTGCTCCTTTTAAGTGAAGGTCATGAAGTTTGTCCCATATATCCTTTGCTGATGAATATTTTCCTAGATTCTTCTTTACAGAATCAGGTAGCCCATTCTAGATTGTCTTTGCTACTTTTGCATCGTACTCCTTGGATTCTCTATCCATCCTGCTATCATCAATCGTTGATTCCAAAAATTCAATCCCTTGAGACTGTAAGAAAGTCCTCATTTTTGCTTCCCATATATTAAAGTTACCATTGAGCCTTGGAGCCTCATCAAATTGATTGTATTCTATTTTAGTAGTAGAGGGAGACACATCCTTAGGAGGATTGGAGGCTTTCTTCCTTGACCTCGCCATTTGAGTTCTCGGCCCTTATTCTTGCACTCTTAACTATACTTGACTTTGTATTTTAAAATAACTGACTATTTCTTCAACAACAACACAAAAAAAACTTGAGAAATACCTAGATTCTTTCTTGACTGAGTCTTCACTCTGCTGGAGAAGCTGTTGCAGCAAGAAATCCTTCCTTTAGCTTCTTTGACCCCTTCAAAGAGCCTAGACAAGCTCTGATGCGATGTTGGGAATTTCTTGTAATTTAAAACAAAAGTCTAAACAAAGAAAATGCTCTGTTTTTCAACACAGCGGAAACTAAAATTGTTTTGCTGCAGAAAGAGTTTCAGCAACAAAAAAAACTTCTATTCATTTATAAGCCTGACTGTTACAAAATAGGTATTCCTCACATAGAGGGATTTCACAACTGTTGTTACAAAAACATCTTCCTCACACAGAGGGATTTCACCCACGGAATGCTTCAGTTCCACACAAATAAATTTACTCTGTCTCTGCTTTGAAATTTTACACTGTTGTGTGTAAAATTTCTTACATTCACTGCTTTAAAAAAAACTTACATTTACACTTCTGCATATTAACCTTTGCATATTCAACAACCAAAAACTTTCTCTGCACTGCTGTGCATTCCCATTACATTGCTCTTCTACGCTGTTGCGTATTACATTTCATGTTCAACAACAAACAGAACATTCACACTGTTGTGTGTAAAAATAAACTTCTTACACTCGCTCTGCTGCGAGTTCCCTTTCATTCTCTCAATGAGCAACTGCAAAGACTTCACGCTGCTGCCCTATATTGCAGAGGGATTAACACTACTACCACTCTGTTTCTATGCTACTGCATATTACATGTTTCAGAACAACAAAAACATTTCTTCATGCTGCTACGTGCTACCTATGCTCGCGCTGCATATTTTCCCTCTTTCATTCGCGCTCTACTATTCTACAATTCATGGTCAACAAAAAACTACAGAACATGATATAACCTTTTGTTTTTACCTGCCATACTCCTATAAAATAAAAACTTCACTTACATTTACTGACCCCAATACATTTCAATTAATTTCTTTAATTACTTCACCATGGAGGTAAATTGATTCAGTCAGCCTTGCATACGGTTTTAACAGTCATACAAAGGTCAAACAAAAATTCACTTCACGTCACGCAACTTGCTGCAAGCCTGTACATCAACCATTGATCTGCTTCTCATTAATCAGACGGTTGTTGGCAATATCGAGCAGCCTTATTTGCTGAACGTTAAGCTCCGGGGAACAGTGGTTTTGGCAAGGACTGTTGTGGACACGCGTCAACAGGTGAGTATGATCAGAGCCCCCTTGAGAAATACCACTAATCCGGCAAGAGCGGTGTGGGGGATCACTAGCGGTTTTCAAAAACTACGCTGCGATCGTTGTCGCTGCACGACAGTTGAAATTAATATTTCAACACTCCCCTTTAATTTCAATTGTTGGGTTAATATTTCAACACTCCCCTTTATAGTGTGTTCTACCAGGAAATTATTATCGGTGGGCATGGGTTTTCTATTTTTTTCTTGTTTTGTACGTCGACAGAGTGACAGGTGGTGACTGCACTATTGCTCAAATTAGCAATGCTCATGGGATTTCTAGCTATGGATATTTAATGAATGGCTATGCTTCTCGAACTTCACCACTAGCCTATTCACTTCGACAGTTCCACTTTATAGCAGTGGGTACCAGGATCCTGCAATGTTGCCCGAGTGGAAGCCATTGAAGTATCTGAACAAGCATAAGAACCATATTCATCAGATTTAGTTCTAGACTAGATCCATGTTTTCAATCCTTCAGGAACCAAGCAATTATCGTCGTAGCCTCCAACAAAAATGAAATAAATCACATTACATACAATGCATTCTTCACACATCGAAGACAATGAAGTTACCAGAAATTGATCATTTGGTCGACATCGCTGCCGGGGGAAATGGAACGAATTCTGATGAACAATGCACTCTAGGATTTGGTGACAGGAAATGATTTGAAATCGATCATTTTCTGGTTATCACCGGTTGGGAAATGAATTTTGTTTTATTACATACTTAACACCCTTAGCGATTCGAAAACAATAAGTTATTTCAAATCGATCATTCAGCTTAGTTGTTGTTGGATAAATGGCACACATTCTTATTATATGATGCACTCTATGATTCAATCACAAGAACCAACAAGAAATCGATCATTTCACTGAGAAAAGGGGTTATAAAGGGTAGGCTATGGGTGAAGGGGTAGGATTTGTAGGTAAAGAACGAGATAGGGCTTTCACAAGCTACCAAGATAAGATATTTGAAAGCGTCAAAGACAATGCCTTTGCAGACGTCAGAGTCTGGGCATCCTTAAGTGGATTGCAGATTCCCTAAATATTCAGAAATCATACGGACATGGGCGTGGTCATTTTTTGATTGCGCCCATATCCGTTTGATTCCGAATATTCGGAGAATCTGTAATTGACTTAAGGTCAAGGTCAAAATCCACCCATTGCAATAATAAATACGTCCAGAGAGCCTTAAAGCACATCCATATCCCATAAATAAGGGTTATATAACGGATTATTCTATGGGATCGATAACTATTGGTGCTTATAATAAGTCATTCACTAATTCAAGGCCATAAGCTCTGTTAGCTGCCTTCCCTATTTCTCTCTCTGCTTCTTGTGCCCTTGACCTACTACTGGGTGAATCGTTGGAACAGGCTCTTCTTAAGACTTTCTATTTTCCTTTGCTCCCACCTCTGCAACCTACCTATGCCTCTACATCACTCCTTGGAACAATAGGCTATGCATGAAACTACACTTGGAACACTAGAAAATGCTAGAACAAAGCCTATGGGAACTACTGGGGATGACACAACATCTTATCTGGGAACAAGAGCTTATGTTGGAACACGCACAGATGTTGGAGCACAACTCCTGGGAACAACAGGAAATGACAGAATAACACTTCTAGGAACGCTACTCTTATCGGAACAAATGGTTATGCACATCTGAGAACATGTACAAATGCTAGAACAATATAATAGAAACAAATGATGATCATGTTTTGATGAACAAATGTTTATGCACATTTGGGAACAGGTGGAAATTCTAAAATAATCTAATGCGTAACTAGGTTAATTTTTTTTTGCTGAGAAGACAAGCAAGCCTACCTATTTTAGCCTCCCCTAATTAAAATTAGGGGCCACGAAAGTGCTCAAGCCCTATTTCTCGCTCAAGGCATGGACTAGCTGTGATGCAAGCTCCCTTGTTTTTTCTTTGGGACCATCACCTTAAGTTTACATTAACATTAGGGTTGGTTCTTGATGGTTCCAAGGGACTATATTAATGTCCTCATTAGTCACTTTAGCCTATGTAGCTAGTGCAACCATGAGTGATAAAACTAGCATTTGCACCAAATCTTGCACAAGAAACCCCATAAGTTAGTAGAGCATATGGAGTATAAAAGAAAAATTATGTTATATTTTATGTGATCTAAATATAGGCTAATTTGAATGGAAAATAAATAGTAATGTTAAACTAAAACACTTACCCTATGATGGCCAAGGGAACATGTCCACCAGGAATACTAGTTCATTGTGATAAAATCCACACTAATCCAAATAATTGAGTAGATATAAAGATTAGACCCCCCCAAAAAATTCACTCACTTGAACAAAGGCCTTGAGCGAAGGGCATGGAAAAATAGAGATAAAAATCAAAGAAAAAATAGATATAAAAATCAAACTATCGAGAGATTTATATGTGTGATGTGTGAAGGAGGATGGATGGTAAATCCTTGGGTATTTCTAATACAAGTATCCTTGAGTTTTGGCTATAAATTTATCATTGCATGTACATGGTTCTTATTGGTTGGGTAATGTGACTTGGCCCAATGGAGTTATCGAAATATTGCATGGATGGTAGATCCTTGGGTATTTCTAATACAAGTCTCCTTGAGTTTTAGCTATAAATTCATCATTGCATGTGCATGGTTCTTATTGGTTGGGTAATGTGACTTGGCCCAGTGGAGTTATCCAAATATTGCATTTGCATTAACTAAAAATGGAAGACTTTTTCGTGAATTAACGAAAGAAAATTATTTTTAGTATATATTTATTAGGCAAGCTTCCCTTCAAGAGGAAAAGCTTTGAGAAAAATAACCTTCAATCCTAGACCTCAATTATTTAATACCAGTAATATGGAAATCCAAATAAGAAATTCAAAGGCACATAACATGATAATGATAATGCCATAAATCAAAGAGACAACTCTCCTATTCAAAAGAAGAAAAGTTTATACAAACATTTTAAATAATTTTACAATCTTTGAAATATACTTCACCTAGTTCAGACCCTTGGAAATATCAATTTAAATGACAGCTAAACTAACTTTAATGCAATATATTATCACACCATAACATTTCCTCATTGATGCATCATACTTTACATAAAATTGAAATAATAGTGCTCTCTCTACTAATGGATAAATAGACTTGAAACTAACTTTAATGCAATATATTATCAAAACATAACATTTCTTCATTGATGCATCATACTTTCACATAAAATTGAAATAATAGTGCTCTTGTTTCTAGAGAATACACAAATTTACTTATACTTTGAAGCACATAACAGAAGATAGCATAAATAGTAGTATTTCTCGTAGTAGGATTATGCCTTCTACACAACCAAAAACTCTTAATCTTGGCCAATCATTAATATAACATTTTAGGAATGATAGACACGAGACAACAATAAATTATACTCTTGTTTATCATTTCATTTTATGCTTCTACAAATCCCATAAAATTCATTGAAATTATGTATTTATGATGCATGATGATGAACAAAGTTGTAATGTAAGCAGAGGGTGAAAGGTCAATTTTACAAGATCTCCTATGGGGAACTATTTGGTCTACATCTAATATGAATTATATTTAAATGAAGGGAACAAGGAAGTATAATATTGTAACACTTTGCAGCTTTTGAGAGCATCAATCTCATGAATGCACTAAAACACTTACCCTACAATGCTAAGGGAACATGTCCACCGGGAATACCAGTTCATTGTGATAAAATGCACACTAATCCAAATGATTGAGTAGATATAAATATTAGACCCCCCCAAAAATTTCACTCACTTGAACAAAGGCCTTGAATGAAGGGCATGAAAAAATAGAGATTAAAATCAAATTATCGGGAGATTTGTATGTGTGATGTGTGAAGGAGGATGGATGGTAAATCCTTGGGTATTTCTAATACAAGTCTCCTTGAGTTTTGGCTATAAATTAATCATTGCACGTACATGGTTCTTATTGGTTGGGTAATGTGACTTGGCCTAGTGGAATTATCCCAATATTGCATTTGCATTAACTAAAAAGGGAAGACTTGTATGTGAATTGAAAAAAAAAAATATTTTCAGTATATATCTATTTGGCAAGCTTCCCTTCAAGAGGAAAAGCTTTGAGAAAAATAACCTTCAATCCTAGAACTCAATTATGGAAAAAATAGAGATTAAATCCTAGACCTCAATCATGGAAAAATAGAGATTAAAATCAAACTATCGAGAGATTTATATGTGTGATGTGTGAAGGAGGATGGATGGTAGATTCTTGGGTATTTCTACTACAAGTCTCCTTGAGTTTTGGCTATAAATTAATCATTGCATGAACATGGTTCTTATTGGTTGGGTAATGTGACTTTTCCCAGTGGAGTTATCCCAATATTGTATTTGCATTAACTAAAAAGGGAAGACTTGTTTGTGAATTGACAAAAGAAATTTATTTTCAGTATATATCTATTAGGCAAGCTTCCCTTCAAGAGGAAAAACTTTGAGAAAAATAACCTTGAATCCTAGACCTCAATTATTTAATACCAGTAATATGGAAAACCAAATAAAAAATGTAAAGGCACAAAACATGACAATGCCAATGCCATAAATCAAAGAGACAACTCTACCTCCTATTCAAAAGAAGAAAAGCTTATACAACATTTTAAGTAATTTTACAACCTTTTAAATATACTTCACCTAGTTTAGACCCTTAGAAATATCAATTTAAATAGAAAGCCAAATAAGAAATGAAAAGGCACAAAACATGATAATGACAATGCCATAAATGAAAGAGACTACTCTACCTCCTATTCAAAAGAAGAAAAGTTTATACAACATTTTAAATAATTTTTACAACCTTTGAAATTTAAATGGAAATCCAAGTAAGAAATGCAAAGGCACAAAACATGACAATGACAATGCCATAAATCAAAGAGACAACTCTACCTCCTGTTCAAAAGAAGAAAAGTTTATACAACATTTTAAATAATTTTACAACCTTTGAAATATACTTCACCTAGTTTAGACCCTTAGAAATATCAATTTAAATGGAAAGCAAAATAAGAAATGCAAGGGCACAAAATATGATAATGACAATGCCATAAATCAAAGAGACAACTCTACCTTCTATTAAAAAGAAGAAAAGTTTATACAACATTTTAAATAATTTTACAACCTTTGAAATATACTTCATCTAGTGTAGACCCTTGGAAATATCAATTTAAATGACATATCTAAATAATGTATTTCTTCATTGATGCTTCATACTTTTACATAAAATTGATATAATATAGCTCTTGTTGCTAGCGAATACACAAATCTACCTTATACTTTGAAGCACATAATGGAAGATAGCATAAATAGTAGTATTTCTCATAGTAGGATTATGCCTTCTATACAACCAAAAAATCTTAATCTTGGCCAATCGTTAATCTAACATTTTAGGAATGATGGACATGAGACAACAATAAATTATACTATCGTTTATCATTTCATTTTATGCTTCCACAAATCACATAAAATTCATTGAAATTATGTATTTATCATGCATGATGATGAACAAAGTTGTAATGTAAGTAGAGAGTGAAAGGTCAAAAGGTCAGTTCTAGTCCACATCTAATATGAATTAGATTTAAATGAAGGGAACAAAGAAGTAGAATATTGTAACACTTGGGTAGCTTTTGAGAGCATCAATCTAGTCTACATCTAATATGAATTAGATTTAAATGAAGGGAACAAGGAAATAGAATATTGTAACACTTGACAGCTTTTGAGAGCATCAATATGTACCCTCTAAATAATGTATTTCCTCATTGATGCATCATACTTTTACATAAAATTGAAATAATAGTGCTCTTCTTGCTAGCGAATACACAAATCTACTTTATACTTTGAAGCACATAATAGAAGATAACATAAATAGTAGTTTTTCTCATTGTAGGATTATGCCTTCTACACAACCAAAAAATATTAATCTTGGCGAATCGTTAATCTAAAATTTTAGGAATGATAGACATGAGACAACAATAAATTATACTATTGTTTATTGTTTCATTTTATGCTTGTACAAATCACATAAAATTCATTGAAATTATGTATTTATCATGCATGATGATGGAAAAAGTTGTAATGTAAGTAGAGAGTGAAATGTTGGAAGGTCAGTTTTGGTCCACATCTAATATGAATTAGATTTAAATGAAGGGAACAAGGAAGTAGAATATTGTAACACTTTGCAACTTTTGAGAGCATCAATCTCATTCATAGTAGGATTATGCCTTCTACACAACCAAAAAATCTTAATTTTGGCCAATCGTTAATCTAACATTTTAGGAATGATAGACATGAGACAACAATAAATTATACTATTGTTTATCATTTCATTTTATGCTTCCACAAATCACATAAAATTCATTGAAATTATGTATTTATCATGCATGATGATGAACAAAGTTGTAATGTAAGCAGAGAGTGAAAGGTCAAAAGGTCAGTTCTGGTCCACATCTAATATGAATTAGATTTAAATGAAGGGAACAAAGAAGTAGAATATTGTAACACTTGGCAGCTTTTGAGAGCATCAATCTGGTCTACATCTAATATGAATTAGATTTAAATGAAGGGAACAAGGAAGTAGAATATTGTAACACTTGACAGCTTTTGAGAGCATCAATCTGTACCCTCTAAATAATGTATTTCCTCATTGATGCATCATACTTTTACATAAAATTGAAATAATAGTGCTCTTCTTGCTAGTGAATACACAAATCTACTTTATACTTTGAAGCACATAATAGAAGATAACATAAATAGTAGTTTTTCTCATTGTAGGATTATGCCTTCTACACAACCAAAAAATCTTAATCTTGGTGAATCGTTAATCTAAAATTTTAGGAATGATAGACATGAGACAACATTAAATTATACTATTGTTTATCATTTCATTTTATGCTTCTACAAATCACATAAAATTCATTGAAATTATGTATTTATCATGCATGATGATGAACAAAGTTGTAATGTAAGTAGAGAGTGAAACGTCAGAAGGTCAGTTCTGGTCCACATCTAATATGAATTAGATTTAAATGAAGGGAACAAGGAAGTATAATATTTAGTTCTGGTCCACATCTAATATGAATTAGATTTAAATGACAGGAACAAGGAAGTATAATATTGTAACACTTTGCAACTTTTGAGAGCATCAATCTCATTCATAGTAGGATTATGCCCTCTACACAACCAAAAAATCTTAATCTTGGCCAATCGTTAATCTAACATTTTAGGAATGATAGACATGAGACAACAATAAATTATACTATTGTTTATCATTTCATTTTATGCTTCTACAAATCACATAAAATTCTTTGAAAATATGTATTTATCATGCATGCTGATGAACAAAGTTGTAATGTGAGCAGAAGGCCAGAAGGTCAGTTCTGGTCCACATCTAATATGAATTAGATTTAAATGAAGGGAACAAGGAGGTAGAATATTGTAACACTTTGCAGCTTTTGAGAGCATCAATCTCATGGATGCTTAGGATTAGAAATCAGTATCTACACTAAAACCAATGCATCTAGTGCAAGAAATCAAATAAGAGTAGAAATTAAAATATGCATTGAAATCAATGCATCTAGTCTAAGGTATTAAATAATATTTGAAATCAGCATCTGCAATGAAATTAATGCATCTAGTCTAAGGTATTAAATAATATTAGAAATCGATATCTATAATGAAACCAATGCATCTAGTCTAAGGTCTTAAATAATATTAGAAATCAACATATGCACTAACATCTCACATTTAACATCTAATGTCTAACATATAACATCTCACATGCTCAACAACTAAACTCAAATTTTAGTTCTAGAAATACCTAGATTTATGGATGGACTCCTTCTTAAATATTAGACTCATTTAAAAATGATTAGAAATATCGCTCATATAAAATATTTTTTAAATATTAAACTCGTTTAAAAATGATCTTAAATATTACTCATTTAAAAATTATTCTTAAATATTAAACTCACTTAAAAAGGATTAGAGATATCGCTCATAAGACACTAGTCACACTTACATTTACATTCACCAAACCAACAATAAAAATTATTATTATTATATATATTATATTATGGAGAGAGAGGGAGAGAGATAGATACACTGCCAACATTTAAAAGATAAATCTATTAGGAATTAAAACCCTCTCATAAAAGGTCATTTCACACCTATAAATTATTACTACGCATATTTGTGCTTTCTAGTCCGTATGGTGTTTGTCTCGTTATATTACTCTTTATTGTCTCTTATATCTTTTATATAAATATATTACGATTTAATAAAATATAATTATTATATTATTTATTAATCTACTTTCTTATATTAGTCTTTATATGCTTTACATAAATATATAAGACTTTATTACTAGGGAATACATGATTATATTAATATTATTTTTAATTACTCTGATATTAAATCTATTGCTTTTATATATATATAGACTTATTATAGATCATAGTATCTTATATTATTTTATTATCTATATTGCGAAAATGGTATTTAAAAAATATAATCTATATATATAATTTAGAAGTCATACATTTATATACACTTGGATATTCCAAATAGTGAAGTAACCTTAGAATATTACTACCACATTATCCTCAATTTGATTAGTAAAAGTCATTCCACACGTATAAATTTAACTACGCATATTTTCCTCGTTTTGTTTGTGCAGCTTTTATCTTTAATGATACGCAATAACCACAAACAAATGTGAGTTTATGCAAATCTTCTAGCTCCCCACATTTGTACGTCAAAATGAGAAATTAGTTGATGCTAGTTGAAATAATTGTTTGCAGATTCTATGAATCATGAAAATGATGAATGACGAGAAATTTCCTTTAATAGTACGTAGGGGTTAAATTTGACACCCGTATGCCTGTATTTCGCATTTTTACCCGTAAAATACGTTTTAATCTAAAACCTCCACGTCATGCTCAACTTGCCATTCATTTTAAAAAACGGCATATTGACGGGCATGTTAAAAAATTAAAAGTTAAAAAAA
>APFE031474341.1:231688-242936 GCA_000404065.3 Pinus taeda
TATTAACCCTAATATTAGTATTAATAAAAATAAAAATGGCACATAGTATTGACCCATGGTATTCACTTGGAATGTAGCATATTTAAATGGGGGAATTAAACCAGAATAGATCCATCTTTACTCTGGATCTATTAACCCGCGAGAGATTGCGTTGTCAGGTTTTTGAAATCCCTCCCTCTTTGTACAAATAAAAACCACACTGTTATAGCTGGTAATTTCTTGAGTAGTGGGTTATGTAAAAAATTGAGCTTTGTTTTGTATTTGTTGTAAAAAATTGGACTGGACTTTTATATGTTTGAAATTTCAGTAGAGCTTGATGCATTGAATCCATTTGTCTTTAGTGGGATATTAAACCAGCTGAATTCTAGGTAGTGGGTTATGTAAAAAATTGAGCTTTGTTTTGTATTTGCTGTAAAAAATTGGACTGGACTTTCAACAACGGTTTGTGCAGTAAATAGCATTACACTGTTGGGTTTTGTCGGAAATGAGGTTAAACACAACTTCTTGTCTGCAAAGTCGGTTGTTGGGCGAGCCACCAAAAGGGTCGTTGTATCCAACCGAGAAATCACGCACGTTATGTTTTTGGTTTGAAAATTATTTCACAACTATTGTTCTTTTATTGTACAATTTGAAATTAGATAAAACTTGTACAAATAAATTTTAAAATTCATATGATGGGCAGTGTAAAAATAAAAACGTCATAAAAAAATTCCTTGACACGTAGGGTCACCCGTCAAATTTAACCACTGATAGTACGCATTAAGTACAAGCAACTATAAGTTTATGCAAATCTTCTGGCTGCCCACGTTTCTACATCAAAATGAGAAATCAATCAATGCTAGTTGAAATAATTGTTTGTAGATTCTATGAATCATGAAAATGAGGAATGGCGAGAAATTTATCTTGATGATTGGATTATGTACCATATGGATGAGTTGAAGATTAAGTTAGAAAAATTTATGTTTTTTTTAGGAAACTCTATTTAATATTTATAAAGAACATCACGACACTGGAATTAGTTCAAAGAGTTCCCAGATGTTCGAGCTACACGTGGTCAATGGAAATTAAAATAGTTTTCTGTTATACGAAGACGACTGTAGAAGATAGAAACAGAAATAAGGTTCTTTCTTATTCACAACAATGTTTACAACTCTGGTAAAAGAAATACACAGTATGCGATAATGTAAAAATCCAACACTCTTATTTAAACAGCAGCGGTTCTAACAAGAAAACAATTATATTAAGCAATCTGGACATCCTACTATGAATCAAATATTAGCAATCTGGAAATCCTACTATGAATCAAATATTAAGCGTTATTGAAGAATATTCAAAAAAAAGAAATACCCATAAAGAAAATTTAACAAGGAACCATTCAGCCATCACATTTTATAAACAATCATCGTATAATAGAGGTAAACGTATCAACCAAAATCTGTAATGCATCGGTGGCATGGTTGACTCGGTGAGACACTCCCTAAGACCAGGTAAAAACTAAAGAAACCACTGTCATGACCCCAGCAGAGAGCGGCAGCAAAACCTGAGTCGTTTAGGGAGAATGGAGTTCCGACAAAGGGTTCGCCGACCACTACTCCCAAGAAAACCAATGTGGCGAGGAAGAGGCTTGTAGTGTCTGACCAAGAGCTTATGTGCAGCAGTGGCATCATCCTCTCGGCAGTTGTGGCTTATCATGGTACATAATTGTAACTAACAATACTGGACCTATTACTTAATCGAATTATAACTAACAAAAGTAGTTTCAATCTAATGGTTGACATTGTTTCAATCGTCTAACGCCCAGATCAATGACTCACGACAATACAGGTGGCATCGGATGGGATTCTTTTCAAAGGAGAATGTTTTAAGGTGTAATTAATAATAATTAATATAACAATTTTTTAGCTATATCGCTTATGGTTGCATGAGTTACACGCGCTAAAGTGACAGATGAAGACATTAACTGTTAATTAAATTAAAATTTTGGAAGACTTATTCACATGCCTATTGGCATAAATATTTAAAACAAAAATACATTAAGAACAAAATATATTTTATTGTGGTTATAAGAAAAATCTTTCAATGTCCATATTAAACAAATTATGCAAAGCAAGTTTAGTCCCTGCCACTCAAATTCCAAATTATGCTATAGAAAAATTGCTTAAAAAACTATAACCTACATTGTTTAATGCTGAATTAATAATGGTCAATAGGCAAATTGACTCCTTTAGTCTTGCTTTCATAAGAACTAATAAATTGAGATGTAAAATTAATTGCTTGCTCAAATACATGGGCTTGCATTAATTTTGGTGGGTAGTGGCCACTAGTAAGTCTGTACATTTACAATTTTACTTTGACATAAGTGCTAAGAAAAACATAAATAATGATAGGAAGTAACTACTAGTAAATATATTTATTTACATCTTATTCCTATCCATTTTTTTTGCAAAAACTTAAATGATGGTAAATATATTATTTATTTGAGTATGGGCTATTTGTAAGGATATTATGTTTGGATGATTAAAAATCACTACACAAATATATAAAAATCATGCATGAGTATTGCAACCATATCCATAAATTATGGCATAAAATATGTGAGACAATTATCCACATGACATTATATTGTGCAAAGGATGCAATAAGACCTTCAAATAATGGTTCAATCAAATGTTTGGAATTTTTTAATAATATTGAAAATAAATATTTATTTTTCAAAGTTAAACATTATAAGTTGTATTGGTTAATGCTAATAGTGGTCAACAAGAAAATCTATTGCTAGAGTCCAGTGTTAGCAGTGACTAATAACATAATTTTATATCAACTTTATAGAGAGAAAGATAAAGTAATTTAAATTAAAATAATTTTTATATTTTCACTTTCCATTGCTAAGAAATGTGCACTTTATTTCATTCATAATATGTATTTGATATATAAGATTTAAAAAATATTAGTAACAAAGAAGTTTGACGCAAGTCATAAATCAAATATTTCAATATGCATGTTAAGTAAAAGTTTTTAACATCAAACATAAATAAAGAGAAAGAGTGAAAGAATTCTTCTTCTATTACTCAGTGCTTTCTAATTCAAGATATGTGGAAGATTTCTTTCAATATTTAATATAAATTTAATATGTAACATTTTAGAAAAGAGTAATAATAAAAATAATTAAATGTATGGATTAAAAGAAATATTAATAACAAAAATAATTCAATATGTATGTGTGTAGAGAAAAATATTTTTAAATAATAATAATAATATACTAATTTGATGTATGTATCTCTTCATATAAACAAACTAATTCAATGTATGCATCTCCTCATATATATATAGAATGTGGACGAATGTGAATTATAAAATATTTTTTTTTATTATTTTTAATAGTTGAAATATTTTATTAGAGTGTTGCTCAAAACCAATATAGATCTATTTTAACTTGATATCTACCACGAGTTAAGATAAATCAAATTACTCGATATGTAAACTTTTTCTGAAGTTTTACACTTAGAAGTCTGCATCTTGAAAGATTTGTTATCCCTCTCATCCCTTGCTAGATCCAAAGTTAAAATAGATCTATGCTGGTTTAAAAGAAAGTTCAATAGATATTAAATATTTTTAATATATTTATTCATTATCTAAGAATATATTATTAAGTTGTGTAACATGGTGGAGATTTTGGTATATAGTGTATGTTATATTTTTATTTTTATGATAATATGTTATTTTTGAAATTATTTGTGTAAATTTATGACTATTAGTTGTAATTCATTAATTTTTCATGATTTTGAATAATTCATTTAACATTTATTACATTAACAATCCACAAAGATGAAGTAAGATTGGAAATAAATAAAAAATTACATAGTATTAATTATCACTTCTAAATAAATAAATAAAATTTAAAATTTGAAATTGAATAAATTAATTACATAATATCAATAATTCCTTGCTAAGGAAAAAAATAAAATTAAAACTAACAAAATGAATACTATTTTAAAAATAATATTGTTAAGTCAACAAAACTATAGTAATTAAGAAATCTCCTTTTTCTTCTTTTTAATCATAGAAATAAGATATTAAAAAGTTTTCACTAATTTCTTACTTAGACATTAATCATCATAATTATAATACATAGTTACTTTTTTTTTGGGTAAGTTTGGTAGGACTATATCTTCATCATGTCCATCTTTTCACTCCAATTAGGGGTAACACAAGATTTGAACCCAAAACTTTTGATTCAGTGAGACTTCATTTCCATGACCATTACCAATTAAGCTACCCCAAACAAATAAATACATAATTCTTTCAAATTAATATTATATTTTCATTTTTCTAATAAAATTCTATTATGATAAAAATAAATCATTTTAAATTTAATATTATTTTCTTTTATAAAATTATAAAATATGGAATATATTGATATTCTTAAATTCTTTATTATTAAATTTTAACCAACTCTTAAAAGTCATAAAGTTTTCGCACCTTGGTGTGTCTTACTTAACTCTTCCCCGCTTACGAGGAACCCAATACCATATTTGGTGTTCGATTGGATAACCTGAGACTAATAATAAATCTCTCATATTCAAGATGTTATTTCCTTTTTCTCAACCACTATTATTCTTTTACTATATGGACAATTATTAAATACAAATTACATAACATGAAAGTTAGAAGTCTTTTCTATATATATATAGAAATAAATTATTTTTAACGTTTACGAGGCTAAAGATAGCTTAAGGGACAGATTGCTTCTTCATCTGCTTGATGTATTCGACCATTTTTCTGTGAAGCTTCAAAATAAATGCTCCAAGCTTCTCGACAAACCCCTCACTAAATAGATTATCCCAAGAGCTAGCTGCCAGCATATCTGCATAACCTTTCCTGTTGTCTTTGAAGGCCTCACATTCTAAAATGAAATTTTTTTATGTTTCCACTTTTCCAGAAGAACAAAAAATGCATACTCTTTCCTCCCACACTTCCTTTGGCCTTTTCCAGCACCCTGTTTCGCAACGAAGTTGATGAGAATTAGTCCTTAACTGAGCAAAAAGAATTTTGACTCTCCAAGAGATATTGGCTTCTATGGATGCTTTTGGTTGATGACTCTGAGTGGGATTAAACACTTCAATATAGTAATTTTTCTTTCTTCCTAGCTTCTTATCCTAAGTGCTTGTGGAAATTTTCCATAACAAAAGCTTTTATCTCTTTGTTGTTTATGGGACATGCATTCAAGCCAATATCCCATTTACTAAACCATTTGTTATTTTGTTGCATCCAAGTTTTTTTTCTCTTGCACAATCTATCATTAAAGACAACATTAGGCCATCTATCCTCTTCCATTTGCTCAATTTTTTTAAAATACCTTATGACTCGCACAATAGCAATTGCTTCTATAAGACCAGTCCCTAGTTCACTTAACAAGATATCATAAAGAACTACACTTTTAATCTTCAATTTGTTTGTAATCAAACGCTTCTGAATTTTCTCAATTTGTCTCCACTGCATGTCGGATGTACGTTGGCTCATAGTTCACAACCATAGAGAATCATCAGAATCGCTAGAAGCCCAAAAAGAGTTTGAGTGGTTTTCCAGTCCCATAACCCTACCTCTCTACACATATTTTGAAAAGCATAAAATGCTTTCCAACCCCCCAAAGTTCTTTTCTTTCTAGAACCATTCCAGCTTAGATTTTTGTTGAAGTCAATTCTAAGGTATTTGTAATTCACAACTTCTTCCAGAATGTTGCCAAAGTAGAACTTATGCTGGTTATGTTTTCTTTTCTTAGAGAAGACCATTACTTTCATTTTGCTCATATTGACTTGCACCCCCACACTTATACAAAAATGCTCAAGGGATAGTAACTGCTCTTGCAAACCAAGAGTCGATTTAGTAATCAGAATAAGATCATCTGCATACAAAAGAAGCCTTATAACAAACTTTCACAAATAGATATCATCACCCCCTTGCAAATTTAACCACTCCTCAAGCTTGTCGATATATAAACAAAAAAGGGTAGGAGATAGTGGGCAACCTTGCTTGACCCCAATATCGCTTCTAAAACTTTCAGAAATGCCTACTGAATTTCTGATTTTGACTTTCATCTTTTCATATAGCCTATGCACAGCTTCTCTCAAATGTTTAGGAACCCCAAGTTCCTCCATTCTGTGCCAAAGATTATCCCTAGGAACCAAGTCAAATGCTTTTCTAAAATCAACAAAGCAACAAAAGAATTCTTTCTTTTTCTCCCAAAAATTTTCAATGATGTGCTTTAAAGTTATATAATGATCAATTATGGAATGTTTAGGTCTAAAACATGCTTGTCCTTTAGCACACTTATCTACTTCTTCTTCCCACTTGCTAATTTTTTTTTCTAGCATGCTTTCAAATAGTTTTGCAAACAAAGGGTTTATCATGATGGTCCTATAATTGGAGGGATTATTGACGTCGTTGCTCTTGAAAAGAGGTATTTCCAAACTAGTTGTACAATATGTGGGGAGCCCTTATTGTATGATGTTGTTGAAGATTTTTGTAATGCGAGGTGCAAGAATCTTTGAGCCCCACTTTAGATATTCTTCTTGGAGTTCATCTAAGTCTTTTTCTTTTCTAACACCCAACTTCTTGATACCCATCTCTACCTCTTGTAACGTGAAGAGTTCAATATTAGTGTTGACCAAAGGGGGAGGGTCAACCTTGGGAACCTGCTCATAGATCTGTGTTGCATAGTCAAACCATTTAGAAGCTATAATATTATTTCCCATTTGTATCTTTTTCAGTTGGAGTTCCTTCCAAAATAATTTGGGATTATTTTCCCCAAGGAAGATTAGTTCTTCCCTCCTTGTAACCATGAAATCAAACTTCTTCTTGCTTAATAACTACTTGTTAGCTTTGAGCTTTATGTTATCATTGTTTGACTCTTTCCACATTCTTATTTCCTTTTTTCATTCCTCGTCAAACCAAGCATTAACCAGAAAGCAATTTGTTTCAGACTTCTTAATTTTTGCTCTTTTTCACTTTGCAAGTGTGCATTGAATTAACTGTGTTAATTCATGACTATGAAGGCTGTGAATTTAATTTTCTCCTTCTCAAAGAGCCTCTCTAGCGTCATTTTGAAGGTATTACAATTTTCTGGGGTCAAAATAATTCTTCCCTGTGGGGGATTTTGTTGGACATCTTGAATTTTTTACTCTAATTGTTTCTTTCCAATCCAAGAGAAACATAAATAAATTGGCTTGTGATATGATTTCAAGTCCCACAGTTGATCTCCAATCAAAACTTCCTCCATGTTCTCACACAAACCATGCAAGAAAATTACATAATCTACCACACTTGCTCCATTGTAAGTATTGAAAGTGAAATTGTTGGACTTTACCCATATAATCAAGCCATTACGAATGACTAAATCAAAGGCCCCACATAGAGTAAGCAATTATTCACCAAAGAGATTGCAGCCCTTGTCCTCTGAAATTCTTTCCACTAATGATTACTTTGTTCTGTAAGCCAAATAGGGTCACAATCATCTTTACAACAAAGAATTCTAGCCTACTCACTTGCAGTCCTAGCATTGAAATCACCCATTATAAGGACTTCACCTAGTTGCGAATATGTTGCAATATCTGACTTTAAGGTTGCAAATGGATCTTTGTGGTCAAGCCCTCTACCTTTGTAGATTTTTGAAACCTATGGCACAAAATAACATGTTGCAATTCTGATGTGGTTTCCATTTTTGATATTTTAAATCAAATGAATTGCTTATTTGAGTCTTCTTTTTCTTACTAAATGAGACTACCTTCTTTCTCCCTTACTAAAACCATGATGCCCTCGTGCCCTTTACCATTCCCTGCTGCCTTTTTCCACACTGCCATCTCCAGTATCCTTCAAACCAAGGTGTTGTGCACCCTTCATGCTCATGTGTTTCTATGAGGCAAATTATGTCTCTATCTTCCGCAATAGGTCATAACCAAAGTCCTCGTCTCCATGGGTAGCCTCTGCAGTTCCAACAAACTAATCTTAAGGAAATTGAGTAAAATATGTAATAATAAGATAAGTAATCACAATAAATTAGATTTTGAATACTATTATGTTTCACTATGATAACTTTAAATATATACAAAAATAAGGATTTAAATATTTTTTTCAATTATAATATAATAATAATATAATTGAAATTAAAGAAAAAAATATACAATTATTTTAATATTAAAAATATATATATTTAAAAATTTGGGTAGTTTAATTTTTAGATGAAAATAGTTTTGTTAGGTTATTTTTACTAATTAATTTTAATCAAAGTATGACATAGACTTTTAAAAACTTGAGTTTAAGTTGTTTAATCTATAAAATTTAAGTATTTCAAGAGCTAGATGAATCTATTTATGCATTTAGAAATGTATTTTAAATAACAAAATCTCACAATATTACTTGAAATTGTATAACTAAATTCCGATAATAAAAAAGCTATTTCATCTATAAATTAAGCTAAACCTTAAAATTACATATAATAAATAAACATTAATTTTTAACCCTCATAATAAATTTAAAATTAACATGCTAAAACTACCTTTTATAAATCTAATAAAAACACTACGATGAAATATTATAATTTTTTGATAAAAAAAAAGAGTGTAATTATTTGGCCAAAAACCAAAAGAGTCTTAAATGTTTATGTTAAAAACAACCTATTTTTTTTTCAAACAATTATCATCCTCATAAAACCTAAATATTTAGATTATTTTAATATACATGCATGAATGTTTTACTTGAAAATCTTTATGTTTCATCTTAAGTCTTTAAGAACAATTAAATCACTTATCACTACACTAAAGCTTTTCCAATTTAAAATATAAAATCTAACATTATAACGCTTACTAATAGAAAAGCTAAGACATTGAAGGATATATATGCAAGCATTGCGAGATTTTAAAATTTTGGAGTTTTATCTTGGTAACTTATATAAAACATTTTTCCAATGAAGTTGTCCATAGAAAATGGATTAAATATAATTTTGGAGTTTGATCTTGGTACCTAATATAAAACAATGAAGTTGTCCATAGAAAATGGATAAAGATAATTTTGGAGTTTAATCTTGGTACCTCATAAAACATTTTTTCAATGAAGTTGTCCATAGAAAATGGATTAAAAAATTTTAGAACTAGAAACTAAAAGGACCCATTTAATTAATAGACTATCACGATTAAATCGCCTTTAGCACAATTATTTGATCGCCTTTAGCACAATTATTTGACTTGATTCTTAATTCTTAAATTTTTTTTATAATTAATAAGTTGAAAACAATAATTATAAAAGGGAAAAATGACAAATTGGGTTCAAGAACCAACATGTTACAACCCATCACCTTTCCACTCTTTGAGTTATTGTAAACAACTATAGAGACGAGAGAAAATCTTCTCTATTGTTTAAATGGTTTTAAAAAATCCTTTTACACTATTCTTAGAGGTAATCTATGGAAATAAGTATCCTTATTGAGCTTTATAGTGGTGTGATTAATCTTTAAAAAAAATGTTTCTAAGGTGATATGTAATGATGAATGGTTAATGAATATTAATTAGAGGATTAATATTAACTAAGGGTGCTCATTATCTCTTCTTGAATGAGGTGCTCTTTTAGCTTGATGAGTATCTAACACGAGGTATAACTTTAGGGGTAGGCATGACACCACATAATAGTCACTTAAAGGCCCTTTTTCAAGTCTTATTTGTAACCCCCTTTCATTATTGATTTCAGGATCAAGTATAATTGCTTTGAAAGTGGAAGGTTGCTAACATGATGTCGAAGATGAAGTGATATGGATTGGATCATTATATTTTTTGTTATCAATCTTGATGCTTTCAGAGTGGAAAAGATGGAGGAATAAACTCACAGGACCCTTTTTACCTGTAAGACTTAGTTTGGCAAATTATGGTCTAATACCTTTTGGGAGCGTTTTGAGGCATCAAACGATGTTTTTTGGCATCAAACGACATATTTTGGCTTGAGCGCCACACATTTTTTACTATTCTACACACAAAAGCCTTTCCAACGACGCAAGAATCGTGCCAACTGAGGTCTGTATGTGAAAGTTATGCCACTCAAAAGTTGACATTCCTGTTTTCACCACCATAATTTGAGAGGATGTCACATTAGCCCCCATAATTCATGAAAAAGAGGCTATTAGAGTGATTATGATGAAGAAGATTCTAGAAGAGTCCATATTGTAACTCTACTTAAGAGTTGAGGTATTTAAATCTAACCACTAATAGGGTATCCTGATGTGTTATAATTGTGCCACTAGGAGGGAAAAGGGTTCCATTCTTTCTAGTGCATTTGTTCCATAGCTAAGAAAAAATAAGTGAGAGGGATAGGAGATAGAGAACATAGAGAAAATTTGTGCATTCTAGTAGCCCACAAGCCATAGACCATACTCCTTTGTACTCATAGACATTTTCCATTCAAAAAAATAGAGCAGAGCGACCTCGTCTTCCATTTGGGTTTTTCTCCCAAAAAGGTTTCCTAGGTTATATATTATGTCAAATTTGTGAGATTTTATTTCATTATTCTCTAATTTTTCATAATTTTAATGCACATGCATACACTATTAATAGTAATCTACAAATCCAAAAGTCTACAAAGAAATAAAATTGTAATAATGTAGAATTTTAGATTTTAAATAACTTTTATCAGATCTGTTGTGAAGAAATATCAAGTGGAATATCCATGGAATTTTATAGATCATATTGGTATTATAATCGGTCTCTTTGGAAATAATGTGCAGATTTGCAGTGGATCTAGATCGGTTGGGCCAAAAGTCATAAAACCCTAATCATGACTAATGAATTTGTGAATAACCCTTGCGATCCAGCAGAGGATAGGTTTTCACGGCTGGAACAACAAGTCATGGATATAAATCATAATGTAAACAATAATGAACAATAAGCTTGGGATATTTAGAGAAGATGGGGGTTCTAATGCAAAGGACAAATTAGAGGGAAGATTAGGATATCAAAAAGAAATGGTGAAGCAGTCGAAGAAAGGACCCGAAAAAGATCAACCCATTTTGAGTGCCATGAATCATTCACAACCCTTTTCAAAATGGAAGTGAAGGTCGATATGAAGACTTACAAAGGAGATATCAAAACTCTGAAGACAAATCATTGGATGCAACAATTGGAAGTGTATTTCATTGTTCATCATATAAAGGAGGAACAAAAGATTTCATTTGTGTGACTAAAATTAGAGGGCCATGCCCTATTTTGGTGGG
>APFE031474341.1:247896-264203 GCA_000404065.3 Pinus taeda
ACATATTTATACATGTCGAAGCATCCAATACCATGGACCGAAAACCATCGCGTCCAAAAAACATGTGCGAAAATCATGTACAAAACCATAGGTGGGTCCGCCCAACCTAACATAGGGTCCAAAACCAAAATTTTCCGCTGCACTGCCCCAAAACCCATAAAGTGGGGTTACGGGTACCCCTCAAACCCCCTGTTAACTATGTGGAAATAATATAACACAACCCAACATGATGAGTATCCAACACGAGGTATAACTTTAGGGGTAGGCATGACACCACAAATAGTCACTTAAAGGCCCTTTTTCAAGTCTTATTTGTAATCCCATTATTGATTTCAAGATCAGGTATAATTGCTCTGAAAGTGGAAGGTTGCTAACACGATGTCGAATATGAAGTGATATGGATTGGATCACTATATTTTTTTTCATCAATATTGATGCTTTTAGAGTGGAAAACGTGGAGGAATAAACTCACAAGAGCCTTTTTACCTGCAAGACTCAGTTTGGCAAATTATGGTCTGAAACCTTTTGGGAGCGTTTTGAGGCATCTAATGATGTTTTTTGGAATCAAACGAAATTTTTTGGGGGTAACAATTTGTCACTTGAGTGCCACACTTTTTTTACTATTCTACACAAAAATAACTTTCCAACGACGCAAGAATTGTGCCAACTGAGGTCTGTATGTGAAAGTTATGCCACTCAAAAGTTGACATTCCTGTTTTCACCGCCATAATTTGAGAGGATGTCACGTTAGCCCCCATAATTCATGAAAAAGAGGCTATTCATGTGATTATGATGAAGAAGATTCTATAAGAGTCCATATTGTAACTCTACGTAAGAGTTGAGGTAGTTAAATCTAACCACTAATAGGGTATCATGATGTGTTGTAATTGTGCCACTGGGGGGGAAAGGGTTCCATTCTTTCTAGTGCATTTGTTCCATAGCTAAGAAAAAATAAATGAGAGGGGTGGGAGATAGAGAAAATAGAGAAAATTTGTGCATTGTAGTAGTCCACAGGCCATAGACCATACTCTTTTGTACTCAGACATTTTCCATTCAGAAAAATAAAGCAGAGCGACCTCTTTTTTCAGCTAGGTTTTTCTCCCGAAAGGGTATCTAGGTCATATATTGTGTCAAATGTATGACATTTTATTTCACTCTTATCTATTTTTTGCATAATATTAATATGCATGCATACAATATTAACAGTGATCTACAAATCCAAAAATCTACAAAGAAATAAAATTTTAATAATGTAGAATTTTAGATTTTAAATATAATTTTATCAGATTTGTTGTGACAAACTATCAAGTGGAATATCCATGGAATTTTACAAATCATATTGGTATCATAACAGGTTTCTTTGGAAATATTGTGTAGATTTGTAGGGGATCTAGATTGGTTGGGCCAAAAAATCATAAAACCCTAATCATGACTAATGAATTTGTGAATAACCCTTGTGATCCTGTAGAGGATAGGTTTCGCAGTTGGAACAACAAGTCATGGATATAAATCATAATGAACAATAATATTGGGATATTGAGAGAAGAGGGGGGTTCTAATGCAGAGGAAAAATTAGAGGGAAGATTAGGAGATCAGAAAGAAACGGTGAACCAGTCGGAGAAAGGACTCAAAAAAGATCAACCCATTTCAAGTGCCATGAATCATTCACAATCCTTTTTCAAAATGGAAGCGAAGGTTGATATAAAGCCTTACAAAGGAGATATCAAAACTCTGAAGATAAATCATTTGATGAAACAATTGGAAGTGTATTTCATTGTTCATCATATAGAGAAGGAACAAAAGGTTTCATTTACGTGATTGAAATTAGGGGGCCATGCCCTATTTTTGTGGGAAATCCACATAGAAACATTGAGGTTAGAGGGAAGGGATCCAATGACTAAGTGGGAGGACTTCAAAGCCCTCATAAAGTCACAATTTTACCCTATTAGGTATGTACATGACCAGTGGATCCAGTGGCGCTACTTCAAGCAAAAACAGGGGCAAAGTGTGCAGGAGTACACCATAGATTTTAGAAAGATGGACATAATGTTAGGTATAATCTAATTTTGCATCATATAGAGGAGGAAAAAAAGATTTCATTTGCGTGACTGAAATTAGAGGGCCATGCCCTATTTTGGTGGGAAATACACATAGAAACATTGAGGTTAGAGGGAAGGTCTTTACTGACTAAGTGGGAGGACTTCAAAGCCCTCATAAAGTCACAATTTTACCCTATTAGGTATGTATAGGACCAGTGGATCCAATAGCACTACTTCAAGCAAAAGCAGGGGAAAAGTGTGTGGGAGTACACCATAGATTTCAGAAAGAGGGACATAATGGACGCTATCTCTCCAAAGAACTCAAAAGTACTCCTTAAGTATATGGGGTTATACACAACCATCTGCATAAGAAAGTGATGTTGTTCAATTCCATATTAGTGGATGAGGTTTGTGTATAGGAATAATACCTAGAGAACATAGGCATGAAGAAAGGGAAATCAAGTGGATAGAAGTAGAAGGAGCAAAAGACACTTCTAAAGAGGGGAAGAAGAAGAAAAAAGGTGGAAAAGATAAAAATATGACAGCCAAATCATGCTAGTGCAAAGATCCCAACAACCACTACAACATTGATGGCCATACGGAGGAGAAATATTGGAAGTTGCATCTCATGATTAACCCGAAGAACAAAAAGAAAGACAATAAGAAGAAGAATCTCATGATCACTGATTCGAGCAACCAAGTTGAAAGCAACTTGGATGTGGATGAGAATATTATCTATACAACAGTGTAGAAGGAGGTGAATTTGAGTAGCCTTCAACAACGTGAAGAGAAAGAAATGACCAAACTCATCCATATAAAGATACAGATCAAGAAGAAAAAGATTGATTCTTTGTTCTACTTATGATTGCAAGTGAATCCCATTACAACAAATATGGTATAGAAATTGGGATTGGAAGTTTGTGATCATCCAATCTCATATCTACTGGGATGGGTAAATAAGGATGCAAAATTGAAGGTAATACAACAATGAAAAATTAGATTTACCATTAGTGTTGATTTTATTGATGAAGTAGAACTAGATGTGGTTCCCCTTGATATATGCAGGGTCATTTTTGGGAGTCCCTACATGTACATGTGATATGAAATATTCATGTAGATATACAACTAGTACTGGTTTGTCAAGGATGGAAAATTGTTTGCCATCAATGCGCACAAAGGAAAGTCTTTTTTTTTAAGGGTGCCCACTTTCTCTTATTGAATGAGGTGCTTGCTTAGCTTGATGAGTATCCAACAAGAGGTATAACTTTAGGGGTAGGCATGACACCACATAATAGTCACTCAAAGGCCCTTTTTAAAGTCTTATTTGTAACCCCCTTTCATTATTGATTTCAGGATCAGGTATAATTGATTTGAAAGTGGAAGGTTGCTAACATGATGTTGAGGATGAAGTGATATGGATTGGATCATTATATTGTTTGTCATCAATATTGATGCTTTCAGAGTGGAAAAGGTGGAGGAATAAACTCACTGGAGCCTTTTTACCTGCAAGGCTCAATTTGGCAAATTGTGATCTAAAACCTTTTGGGGGCGTTTTTATGCATCAAACGATGTTTTTTGGAATCAAACAACATTTTTTGGGGGTAACAATTTTTCACTTGAGTGCCACACCATTTTTTACTATTCTACACACAAAAACCTTTCCAACGATTTAAGAATCGTGCCGACTAAGTCTGTATGTGAAAGGTATGCCACTCAAAAGTTGACATTCCTTTTGTCACTGCCATAATTTGAGAGGATGTCTCATTAGCCCCCATAATTCATGAAAAAGAGGCTATTCATGTGATTATGATGAAGAAGATTCTAGAAGAGTCCATATTGTAACCACTAATAGGGTATCATGATGTGTTATAACTATGCCACTAGGAGGGAAAAGGGTTCCATTATTTCTAGTGCATTTGTTCTATAGCTAAGAAAAAATAACTAAGAGGGATAGGAGATAGAGAACATACAGAAAATTTGTGCATTGTAACAGCCCACATGCCATAGACCATACTCCTTTGTACTCATAGACATTTTCCATTTAGAAAAATAGAGCAGAGCGACCTCGTCTTTCAGGTGGATTTTTCTCCCGAATGGGTTTCCTAGGTCATATCTTGCGTCAAATGTGTGAGATTTTATTTCACTGTTTTCTATTTTTTGCATAATTTTAATACGCATGCATACACTATTAACAGTAACCTACAAATCCAAAAATCTACAAAGAAATAATATTGTAATAATGTAAAATTTTAGATTTTAAATATAGTTTTATGAGCTATGTTGTGATGAACTATGAAGTGGAATATCCATGGAATTTTACAAATCATATTGGTATCATAACAGGTTTCTTTGGAAATATTGTGCAGATTTGCAGGGATCTAGAATAGTTGGGCCAAAAGTCATAAAACCCTACTCATGACTAATGAATTTGTGAATAACCCTTACGATCGAGTGCCATGAATCATTGACAACCCTTTTTCAAAATGGAAGTGAAGGTCGATATAAATCCTTAGAAAGGAGATATCAAAACTCTAAAGATAAATCATTGGATGCAACAATTGGAAGTGCATTTCATTGTTCATCATATAGAGGAGGCACAAAAGATTTCATTTGCGTGATTGAAATTAGGGGATCATGCCCTATTTTGGTGGGAAATCCACATAGAAACATTGAGGTTAGAGGGAAGGGCTCCATTGACTAAGTGGGAGGACTTCAAAGCCCTCATAAAGTCACAATTTTACCCTATTAGGTATGTACAAGACCAGTGGATCCAGTGGCACTACTTCAAGCAAAAGCAAGGGAAAAGTGTGCGGGAGTGCACCATAGATTTTAGAAATATGGACATAATGTTGGGTATCTCTCGAAAGAAACATGTACTCCTTAAGTATATGGGGTTAGACACAACCATCTATATAAGAAAGTGATGTTGTTCAATCCCATATAATAGGATGAAGTTTGTGTATAGGAACAATACTTAGAGAACATGGGCATGAAGAAATGGAAATCAAGTGGATCAAAGCAAAAGGAGCAACAAGACACTTCTAAAGAGGGGAAGAAGAAGAAAAAAGTGGAAAAGATAAAAATATGACAACCAAATCATGCTAGTGAAAAGATCCCAGCAACCACTGCAACCACTGCAACATTGATGGCCACACAGACGAGAAATATTGGAAGTTGCATCTCGAGATTGACTTGAAGAACAAAAAGAAAGACAATAAGAAGAAAAATCTCACGATCATTGATTCGAGCAACCAAGTTGAAAACAACTTGGATGTGTATGAGAATATTATCTATACGTCAGTGTAGAAGGAGGTGAATTTGAGTAGCCTTCAACAACATGAAGAGAAAGAAATGACCAAACTCATCAATATAAAGATACAGATCAAGAAGAAAAAGATTGATTCTTTGTTCTACTTAGGATTGAAAGCAAATATCATGACAACAAATCTGGTTAAGAAATTGGGATTGGAAGTTTGTGATCCTCCAATCGCATATCCACTGGGATGGGTAAATAAGGATGCAAAATTGAAGGTAACACAACAATGAAAAATTATATTTACCATTAGTGTTGATTTTATAGATGTGGTTCCCCTTGATATATGCAGGGTCATGTTTGGGAGTCCCTACATGTAGATGTGATATGTAATATTCATGTAGATATACAAGTAGTATTGGTTTGTTAAGGATGGAAAATCGTTTGGCATCAATGCACACAAAGGAAAGTATTTTTTCTTCTTCTTCGATAAGTGCCAACTAAGCCAAGAAATTGATCGATTCCAACAAGAAGTATGTTTTATTGTTTTTAAGAGAAAACAAATATGTAGAAGAGCCGGTAAGAGGTAAGGAATCCTTGGAGAGGTGTACCAAGAAACATAAAAGATAACTGAAAGAGTTTCTACAGGAATACAGGTATGTGTTATGGGAGCCTAAGGGTTTATCACCTAAGAGGGAAGTGGAGCACAAGATCCAACTATTGTCAGAATCCCCATTGCCAAACATTGGGATGTACAAGTAGTCTGTTATAGAAGCAAGTGAGGTGAAGAAAAAAATGCAGTAGTTACTGGAATAGGTTTCCATTCGATAGAGTACATCACCATGTGGGTCACCTATCTTCATTGTGCCAAAGAAGGATGGTACTTGATGGATGTGGATAGATTACAGGGCATTGAACGAGATCACACTCAAGAATAGGCACCCCCTGCCCAGGATAGATGATCTACTAGATCCGGTTATAGTAAGAAAAATAATTCACCAAGTTGGGCTTAAAGTTTGGATATCACCTGGTTTGATTTAGAGAAGAAGATACCTAGAAGATTGCCTTCAAAACTAGCCAAGGTTTGTACAAGTGGTTGTCATGCCATTTGATATATGAAATGCATCAACTAAGTTTATGAAATGAATGAATGTTGTACAATTCCCTTTTATAGATTCGTTTGTTATTGTCTATTTGGATGATATACTAGTATATAGTGCTACCTGGGAGGAGCACATTTCACATTTGATGCACGTGTTGGAGACATTAAAGAAGCACCAACTACTAGAAAATTTCAAGAAGTGTGAGTTTGCAATGATGTCTTTAGTGTATTTATTGTATGTGATATGTGGAGGAGAGCTGAAGAAAAATCCTTCCAATATCGAGGCCATCATGAAATAGTTGATGACTACTAATGTTTATGAGGTCAGGAGTTCCATTGGGAAACACAGTACCTGAGGAAATTCATAGCCTCATTTGTAGTGGAAGTAACACCACTCCATGCTATAACAACATGTGGCAATAGTTTAAAATGGGGAAAGGGTCAACAGAGGGCCTTTGAGGAGCTAAAGAATAAGATCAATCAAGCACCAATTATAACATTACCAAACATTCAACAACCCTTTGAAGTGGAGACAAATGTGACTGAGTATGTTATGGGAGTAGTCTCGATGCAAGGAAGAAGGCATGTATTCTACCATTATAAAGTATTTCATGGAGAAATGATTTATTACCCTCCCTATGATAAGGAGCTATATGCCTTGGTGCAATTCATAAAGAAGTGGAAGCATTATCTAAGGGAAAGGAGATATTAATCCACACATATCACTAGCTACTACAGTACCTGCAGGCCCAGAGTAAGCTACAACATACCAAACATTACAAGTTCATGGGGTTTCTACAAAAGTTTAATTTGGTGATCAAGTACTTGGAAGCAAAAAAATTTTGGCCGACATGCTCTCAAGGCCACCCAATCAAAGATCATAGCTTTAGCGACTCATACGCACATGAACCCATTCACCCATGATGCATTTATAGAGATGCATATTCATAGGATGATGACTTCAAAGAGGTGTTTCAACAGTTGCAGAGTCAAATTAATTTGCACGATGGAGACAACAGTATTGACTACCATCTATAGGACAAGTTACTCTATAGGTTAGACAAGCTATGTGTTCCTAAAGGTGAGTGATTCCAACTGATTAGAGAGTCTCACATCTCCAAGGTTTTAGGGCACTTTGGTATAGGGAAGACTGTGGTAACTTGTAGACGTATGTGTATTGGCCCAAGATGCAAGAACATATAGCTAGGTTCATAAGAGGATGCATGCTTTGTTGTACGAACAAGACTAGAACACGAAACGAAGTCTATATCATCCCTTACTTGTACTCACTCGTATTTGGGAGAGAATTTCCATGGACTTTGTGGGAGTTTTACCAAGAAATAGGAAGGGACATGACTACCTATTCATGGTAGTTGATAGGTTCAACAAGTTTTCTAATGCCCTGTAAAAAGACCACCTATAGGAAAGAAGCAACAAAATTATTCTTTGGACAAGTCTAGGTACACTTTGGGATACCAAGGACCATCATTCAGGATAGGGACATGAGATTTATTAATGCATTCTAGACTAAATTCTGGGAGAATATGAACACAAATTTGAAGATGTCTGCAACATTCCATCCATAGACATATGGGCAGATAGAATTATTTAATAGGACTTTGGTGCAGATGTTGAGGGGATATAACTAGAAGCATCCAAAGACCTTGGATAAAAATATGGTATATATACAATATTCTTATAATAGAGTAGACCACACTTCTACTAGAAAGTCCCCATTTGAAACTTGTTTCGGATATTCACCACCTTCTCCTTTGGAAATTGCATATAGCCAACAAGGAGGAGTGAGGGAAGATATTATAGGAGACACCTTGAGGGCTGAAAAATTTATAGAGAAGATCAAGAGGATCCATATATAGGTACAAGATACACTATAGAATTCAGAAGAGAAATATAAGGCTAGGCATGATCAACATAGAACAAATAAATCATTCAAGGTGGGAGATAGAGTATGGCTACAGTTGAACAAGGAGAGTCTACAACCCCCCTGGTAAGAAAATTAAAGTGTTGTGGTATGGTCCCTTCGAGAAACTAGAAAATTTGGGTGATAATTCCTATCGCCTCAATTTACCACCATATATGTGCATTTACTTAGTTCTGAATGTGGAGAATATGAAACTCTATGAGCCTTCTATGCTATATTAGGAAGAGGAACAAGTCCTACCTTATATGGAGGATTTGGCAACAAATGCTTAGGAAAAGTTGAAATAAGATACAATTTTGCAGAAGAGGTCCAAAATTATAAGACAAGGGCAACATGAAATTTGGTAGATTGGGTTGAAAGAAAAACTTATAGGTGAATCTAAATGGTACGCCTGAGAGATTTTGGAGGAAATATTACCTCACCTCATTCAGTAGAATATTTTGGGGGCAAAAATCCTTCCAAAATGGAGAGGTGCGATCTGTTGATTTTTTTGTATCTTGGGAGGTACTCCAAGCCCCAGTGTTTGAGGGTTAGAGGTCAAAGCACCATAAGTGGCCTTGGAACCCAATCCTAGGGGTTTTGCACCCATTGGGATTTGGGTCAAAAACATGATGAATTTGAACTTGAGAAAATTTGAGGTGATATAGCATGGCAAGCCAATTCCAACACTCTAAAGATCACTCAAATCGGAGCTCTAGAAATGAAGTTATGAATTTTTGAAGTCGAGAGTTAATTATGGCAACCAAAGTCATGCAGGCTTGGTGAATTTGTCCAAGAGACATATCTCTTCAAATGAATTCATGGATCCCTCTTTATGTGTATATATAGAGGTGGAAAGGAGTCATTCTAAGTGTCCAATATTGTGCAATGCAAGGGCAACGTAGAAGGAGAGATAAGAACTCATTGGAGGAGAAGAGGCATCTATGTTTAGCCACAGAGAGGAGGAGAACCAATGAAGGGAGAAGGGGTTGGAGAGGCTCTTTTCATGGTTATTTAGGGACCTAATCTATCTTGCAGGAGGGCCGAGCTAGGAGAGCCATGTTCTAGGATAATTGTGACTGAATAAAAGTGTGATAACCATTAGTTCAGGCAGTATGTAAGCATAGAGAGGAGGTGTGGGTAGGCCGCATGCCTTACACACTTTGTTGTAGGGCTGCGTGGGTTTGTTTGAGGGAAAGAAGTGACCAGACCACAACATGGAGGTTTAATAAAGAAATACACATAACAAAAGGTTTTTCTAGGCTAGTAAAACAAGGAGAATCCTCCCCAATGCAGACCAAAATGATAACCTTTTTGTATTGATTAGATCGTAGGCCTGTAGTGGCTTGTTTGAGGGACAAACAACCCTAAACAAGGAGTTATAGGAGTCTTCTCAAGCAGCAAGGTGTCCAACATTGTGAAGGGAGAGAATCCACAAAAAACAAGGTGAGTTTTGGTTGGTTTAGTGTGCAAATGTGGGCTATAGGAGAAGCCCCAACTAGTGATCCAAAACTCAATCCATGAACAACAATTGTATTAGACTTGGAATTGAGTATTCCTTGTGTTGGGTCAAAGAGTTTGACTAGACTTGGATCAATTTGATGGGAAACTTGTAGGAGGCCTTAGGAGTTGTTCGGAGGAGCCCATGTGGATTGTTGGGAGGCCTACCAAGCAACCAAGTTGATAACATGCACATCGTATGGGAAGGTAAGAGGACAAAAACAAGAAGTGTTGCAGATGTTCCCTTGGTTGATGAGTTGATGGTGTCCTAGGAGAGGACAATTTGTTGATGCCTATATTTGTGCAATAGCTCCTCTATTGTAGAATAAAGGGAAGATTGGTGGAGTTTGTTGGCAACCATGTTTAAGGGCATCTGCTAAGTGTGGGGATTCCCTAACTAGGTTCAGATGCTACAACGTGGACTTGGTCTCTTGTGGACTATTGGAAGGCAGTGTGAGAGAAGACCAACTGTGGACGATATTGGGAACTTATGGATTTCTAGAGGACAATGTGATAATTTCCAAGTTGGAGACCCATGAGCAACACCTTGATGGTCAAAGGTAGTTGTGAGAGAGGCAGTTGTTGTGCTCAAGGGTTGACGAACCAGAGGAGCAATTGTGGATCCCAAGACTTGTGTGTGGATAAGGGCATCTACAATAGAAGATGGGCAGTCCTCCTAGCCTGCGTTCATTATGGGAGATGGACATCTTGCAGTGATAGGTGGTAGCCCTACATGCCCTATGTTGGTCTTCATCGGTGCAATGTAGGAAGAGCATAGTTTGTAGAAGTCCCTGAGTCAATGAGGAGCAGCAGTGGGAAGATTGAGAGTTGTTTACAAGTGAAGTTGTGAAAAAATCGATAGGAGTCTTGATGTGTTATGGCCTTAATGGACGAAGGAAAAACTAGAGAGAAGATTGGATAGACGAGATGCATTGACTAGATGGACTTGGAGCATTGCTAGAGGCAGGCACTGCAGATCGGAAGCCACAAGACTCGACAAGTACAGGGTATAACTGAGAGGAGATGAGAGAGTATGCGTAGTGAAATGGTCAGAGTATCTTGTTGAGGGAAGATTGGTTGTCGATGGACTAACACCAAGCCCTAGTCTTGTATCTTGTACTAGAGGATGTATGAGGGCCATTATCCCTAGTACGGGAGCACTAGCCTGTTGTATTATATGTTGTTTACTATAACGAAGTTGGGTTGAAAATTGTAAAAAAAATTCTAATATGTGCATGTGTGACTTACTGTTGTCTATATTTTGTTGTGCAAAGTAGTGTTGTTGATATTCTTGGTTTGGTAGCATCATTAATTTTAAGACTCTAACCTAGACTCATGGTCGTAGAAATTCAACATGATATCAGAGGGTATTTGAGCTACTTTGAGGGACAGGGAATCAGAGTGTGCACAGTGAATAAAATCAGAGGGATTTTTCAGTGTCTAGATCATGGGGTAGAGGGTTCAACTGGATACATGGATATGTGGCCTCGATAGACTACAGGATGAGATGGGCTGGGAGTTCTGGTGGATCGGTGATGAACCTAGTGCACTTCAGTATGTTGTGTGGCAAATTGTAGATCGTAGAATTCCTATGCCTTGTCATGGATGGTTGGGACAACTCAAGGGTTTCTTTGGCATGGACAAGATCAAGTTGATCGAGATGGCTTCATGTGATGGACTACATGTTGGTGAGCTAGATTCTTCATCAGATCATGATGTTGCATATCCGAGATTGGAGGGATTTGCACGAGTGGTATTTGATCCAAGAGGATGAGTTCTTGTAGGACAAAGTTAATGGAGATCATGTAGGCTTAGAGGGAGTCTAGCCTTAGAGAGAGCATCCATATGGAGGTTTGGGATCTTTAGTTTCAGATGTGATGAGGTAGAGGCACTACTGAGATTGTCGGATTCATTCTACAAGGTATGTTGTAGTGATGGATGTCAGATGGGCTAGTTTCATCGCCGAAGATGATGGTGGTTACTTCCTAGCCTTGGAAGTACCTCCCTTGCTAAGAGGGAGTGTTGGATTTTGTGTAGCTTGGGAGGTACTCCAAGCCCTAGTGTTCAAGGGTTGGAGGTCAAAGCGCCACAAGTAGGCTTGTAGGATTCAAATCCAAGCATGGGGGTTTTGCACCCATCAGGATTTGGGTCGAAACCATGATGAATTTGAGCTTGAGAAAATTTGAGGTGATAGAGCTTGGCAAGCCAATTCCAACGCTCTAAAGATCACTCAAATCGGAGCTCTAGAAATGAAGTTATGAAATTTTGAAGTCGACAATTAATTATGGACAACCAAAGTCATGTAGGCTTGGTGAATTTGTCCAAGAGACAAGTCTCTTTAGATTAATTAGTGGATTTGCCTTTATGTGTATATATAGAGGAGGAGATGCATCATTATAAGTATCCAATCTTGTGTAACATAAGGGCAACGTAGAAGGAGAGATAAGAACTCGTAGGAGGAGAAAAGGCATCTTTGTATGGTTGCATATAGGAGGAGGAGAACCAGAGAAGGGAGAAAGGGTTGGAGAGGCTCTTTTCATCACTGTTTTGGGACCTAATCTATATTGTAGGAGGTCTAAGCTATGAGAGCCAAGTTCTGGGCCAATTATGGTTGAATAGAAGCGTGATAACCTCTAGTTCAAGTAGGTCGTAAGCACTAAGAGGAGGTGTGGGTAGGCCG
The DNA here is from genome assembly GCA_000404065.3 of Pinus taeda. Classification (NCBI taxonomy): domain Eukaryota; kingdom Viridiplantae; phylum Streptophyta; class Pinopsida; order Pinales; family Pinaceae; genus Pinus; species Pinus taeda. The sequence continues at coordinate 260,392 of APFE031474341.1, forward strand.
CAAGCCTTACACACTTTGTTGTAGGGTTGCGTGGGTTTGTTTGAGGGAAATTAGTGACCCTATCAAAGCATGGAGGTTGAATAAAGAAAGCCACAAAGCATAAGGTTGTTCTAGGCTAGTAAAATAAGGATAATCCTCCCCAAAGCAAGTCGAAATGATCACCTTGTTGTATTGATTAGACTTCAGGCCTGTAGTGGCTTGTTTGAGGGACAAACAACCCTAAATAAGGAGTTGTAGGAGTCTTCTCAAGCAACAAGGTGTCCAACATTGTGAAGGGAGAGAATCTGCAACAAACAAGGTGAGTTTGGTTGGTTTAGTGGGAAACTGTGGGCTACAAGAGAATCCATAACTAGTGATCCACAACTCATTCCATGAACAACAGGTGTATCAGACTTGGAATTGATTTTTCCTTGTGTTGCGCCAAAGAATTTGACCAAAATTGGATTAGTTTAATGGGAAATTTGTAGGAGGACTTAGGAGTTGTTTAGAGGAGCCCATGTGGATTGTTGGGAGGCCTACCAAGCAGCCAAGGTGATAGAAGGCACATCAAATTGGAAGGCAAGAGGACAACAACAACAAGTGTTGCAGATCTCCCCTTGGTTAATGAGATGATGGTGTCCTAGGAGAGGACAAGTTGTTGATGCCCAAATTTGTGCAATAGATCCTCTACTGTAGAACAAAGGGAACATTGGTGGAGTCTATGGGCAGCCATGTGTAAGGGTCTCCTAAGTGTGGGGATGCCCTAACTAGGTGTAGATGCCACAACATGGACTTGGTCTCTCATGGACCGTTGGAGGGCAGCGTGAGAGAAGACCAAGTGATCTAGACTTAAGCAGGAACGCAATAAAATACAGAGATAACTATAAAGATAGATATGCAGCAGAAATAATACTTCATTTCATTAATGGAAAATACTGAAATATGCTTACAACCAAAAATGGAAATAAACAGCTAGGGTGATGGTAGCTCATCTCTTAGAAGAGATGTGGTGGCTACATGCCTCTGAACTGTCTTACAATGAGGCTCAAAGGCCTATTTATTGTTGAGAAACAATGGAAAACCCTTCACATCCCAAAAGCTAACCCTAGAAGATGAAACGCCAAATTGTGGGCCCCGTTTGGGTAAATTGGTACATCAATTTCCCGGGGTCGTAACTTTGGCATACGATCTTCGTTTGAAGCGTACAATAGCTCATTAGAAAGATCTATCCGATCACTACCACTTTGGGAAGGGCAACATCGGTCCATGGACCCATGTTGCCCCCAGATTTCCCAAAAAACGTCGTTTAGGGCCTCAAAACGGATTCAGAAGTTCAAGACCCAAAAAACTGCTAAAAATAGTAAATTGTGCTACAATTTAGGAAAATGAAAAAACTGAAAGAGATAGTTGTGGGGGTCCAAATGGGCTGGGTGGGTGGCCACCAACATCTACCTGGATCATTCCTCCCCCCTTAGGAACCAATGGTCCCCATTGCATTGAGTTCCTCCCTGAGATGAGGAAGCTTCTGTTGATCTAGGCCTCTGGTGACTTGTTCTGCAATCTCTGATGTGTTTAGAAATGGTGGGAAGCATGGTTGACGACAGTCCACATTGAACACTTGGTGCAAGACAAGGAATGGAGGAATGTTGTGCTTCAAAGCGTTGTTTCCCATAGCCTTGGTACTGGTGTAAGGACCATGTCGGAGTGATCTGAGTTTCTGATGGGCTCTTGTAAGGCGTTCTTTCTACAGATGTAACCAGAATTTATTGCCCACCTGAAGCTTGTGTGGTACCCCTATAGGTGAGGAGAAGTTGTTCCCGTGTTCTTTCATGATCGTATCCCTCTGTTTTTGATGCTGCGTGGAGGAATCCTTTGTGGGGGTCATGGATGCAGCAACGATCTTCCCCTTACTTTGGGAGCAAACCAGACAGATGAATTTCCTAGTCTGGGAGATGAGCTTGTTTCCTTTCTTAGCAGTGATCAAAGAGGTGGCACTATGTGGGGCTACCTCCAGTATCATGTATAATGAATCACCCCAAGAAATGATGACAATGCGAGGCCTTGACTCATACACAGCATGTCGCCTCCACAAGTATGGCTGACCTAATAGTACATCACAAACATCCAGAGCTGTAACATCACACAATACCTCGTCTGTGAAGGGCTTGATGTTGTAGGGAAGGAAACACTGTTAGCAAAATTTGAGATCTCATCCTTCCTGAAGCCACATGATACTATATGGTTGTGGGTGTGGTGTAGTCAGTAGGCCCAACCGCTTCACGACCTCTGCTGAAATGAGGTTCTTTTGGCTACCACTGTCGACAATGAATTGCAGAAGCGAACCCTTCACCCACATCTGTGAGTGGAAAAGACGTTCCCCCTCCTCTGGATCTTCGAGCTCATTTTTCTGGATCTTGGCAGTGGCAACAGTTGCACTGGGATCCACATCAATGATCTACTTCCCTTTGCCATTCCCCTTGTCAGGTTCTAGCTCAGGGTCAGAACATGCATCTGATTCGGAAGCCTTCAACTCAGCCACCAGTGATTGCTTGGTTCGACACTCACTTGTGTTGTGAGTGGGGCTCTTGTGGAACTCACACCACTTTCCTGTGTCCTTCTTCAGCTTTGTGGTGTTGTTATTTTCTTGCGGCTTCGACGGGTTATCTTGGGTCACCCCGCCTTGGCTTTGTCCTTTGGTCTTCAGATTTGCAGATCCAAAGTCTCGCTTCTTCTGTTTGAACTTTTACTCGATTTTGACAGCATATCAGTACACTGTGCCGAGAGAGGAGATGTTTAGGGACTCCATCTCTTCTTGGATGTATCTGTGTAGGTAGCCACGGTATTTGAGTACTAGATGCAGCTCAGAATCTTTGATACCCAACTGTGTGCGAAGGGTATGAAAAATGTTTGTGAACTCCAGCACATCTTCGTCTCGCCCCTACCGTAGTGTGGTCCATTTGATGTATTTGTCCTCATAGCTTTTCACAGGTTAGTACTGCTCCTTGATGGCATCCTGGAATGAATCCCAAGTGGGTGCGGCTGAAAATAGTGAGTCTGTGCTTTCATTCTTCTACTCGCAGTAGGTTTCCCACTAGTCCTTGACGTGGGGGGCTGCTTTGAGAAGAGCAAAAACAATCTTTTCCCGACTCGAAAATTCATGAACAGAAAAATATCCTTCTAGCAGATTTAGCCATTTATCTACGACATCTACGTCTATTTTACCCTCGAATATCGAGATTTCAAAATTAACTTGTACCTTAAACGGTGTGGCATTTCCAGAGTAGCTGTTGGAAGCCAATGCATCGCCTCTGGGTAGTTGCTGAAGTATCTACGCAAAGCTATCCATCATCGCATCCATTTGCCGCTCGAGGGCTTCTTTGAGTAAGATTTTGATAGGATCTCCTACCCCCTCATCTTTCTTCTCATCCGCCATGAGAGGCCGTTGGGATTTGCGAGGTTGGTCTTGCAAAGGTTCGACCAATTCAAGCCCTTACTCCTTATATCCCGACCTCGTTGGGGACATGCAAAGAAAAAAAGAGAAAAAGCAGACCGCTCTGATACCACTGATCTGGACTTAAACAAGAACGTAATAAAATATAGAGATAACCATAAAGATAGATATGCAGTGGAAATAATACTTCATTTCATTAATGGAAATACTGAAATATGCTTACAACCAGGAATGGAAATAAACAGCTAGGGCGATGGTAGCTTATCTCTAAGAAGAGATGTGGTGGCTACATGCCTCTAAACTATCTTACAATGAGGCTCGAAGGCCTATTTATTGTTGAGAAACAATGGAAAACCCTTCACATCCCAAAACCTAACCCTAG
>APFE031474345.1:0-12692 GCA_000404065.3 Pinus taeda
ATTTTGATCCTTATTCCTTCTTTGACAAGTTAACCCTTTATCTTTTGCAATCTCCAAGAGTTGCTCTGGAGAAGGCTTTTCACCAAATAATTCAACCATCAAATCCTTTTCATGATCAAAGTTATTTATACTAAATGAAGATGTAGAAGACCTGACCTCATGACTGTTTTCCTTAACTTCCATCCAATCTTCCATAGATAATGAAAACTCCTTGCCAACCACATTTATTTGATTATTTGTTCCAAACATCCCACTATCCATGGTTCTTTTAACAATGGGGCAAGTAGCCTCTTCATGAAGAGCATCACAGGCCCTACAATAAGGAGGAGTTTTATCCACAAGATTGGTAGAATTCAAGAGGATTTGGCTGTCTATGTTCATGAGATGGGCCTTTCTTCCGCCAAGCATTATTATTCTGATTGTTATTATTATTTCTAGGTTGGAAGTTCTGTGCTTGAGACCTTTTCATTTGGACCAACCTAGATTGCAAGGTACTTATTTCCTTAGCATGATTAGATATTAACTTAGCTTGATTAGCCTCATGCTATCAAGCTTTTGCATTATCTTTTGCATAGGATCATCATCAAATTCTTTAATCTCCTTTCCTTTAGGCTCTTTCAATTTGGTTGAAGTCCTATCAAAACACCGGATTTCAGACTTCCCAGATGCTTTCTTATCCTTTTCAAGCTCTTCAGCTAAAGTTTGAGCAACTTTAAAGTCACAATTCTTAGCACGTCTCAATTCATAAGAAGTATCAACATTAAAAGCATCAATGTAAAAATCCAAAAGAGGTTTATCAGAAGGCTTATAATCTTGAGCTAATTCTTTGATAATACCATTAAATCTCCTATTAGACTCTTCTACAGTTTCATTTTCTTTCTTCTTTATGACACTGATATCCTAAACTAGATGCTTTTCTTCTCTCTATCTCCATATTTTTCCTTAAAGACATTACTAATCGATTGCAATGAGTCAAATGAATTATCGGGCTTTTTCGTAAACCAATCCAAAGCATTTTCTTCCAAGGTAAGAACAAACAGGGTCATCTTCACATCTTCATGATTATAATCGACACTTCTAGCATGTTTAGCCAACTAAGAGCTAAAAGCTTTGAGATGAGCTTGAGCACTATTTGCATTATTGCCCTGAGAGCAATTTGTCAATGCCCTTCTTTGGAAGATCATTGGGATAACCTTGAATGTTAGCAAAGTTACAAGGGGCAAACAAGTCCATGATGTCTTGCTTAGCCAGTTCAGGAAAAAGCAAATGGATATCAAAGAGAGTTTCTTGTCCGAGATTAACAAAAAGTGTATGGGAAGAAAGCTTGTGTAATTGTACCCTAAGAACCTTTTCGGGATCCAGAGCAGGACTAACCAAGCTACTTGGATTGCTTCTAGTACACACTTCTGTAGAAGATAAAAGAAATAGAGTCGCCACCTGGACACAAATCTAACTTTGATAAACCCAGATGCAAGAAAGGAAGTTAGTAAAAGGAACCAAGGACAAGCAACTTATCCTAGTGAGACATGAAATGATTAAGAAGAATATTGAAAAACCAAGGTCCAAAAACTTGGTCCCCGACAACGATGCCAAAAAACGTTGTGCTGTTTGACAGGCCAATGAATGCCAGAAAAGGTTAGATGATTAGAAAAATATCGTGAGGACCAAGGACAAAAAAACTTTGTCCCTGAAAATGATGCCAAAAAATGTTGTTTCTCAGAATGTATAGGCATTGCGACAACGACTTAGGTCAAGGGCTGTCACTTAATCCCCAACCTCTCCGTTTAAGCCATCTCCCAACAACAGACTATGGGGGCTAATCCATATGAAGAAGCATTAGTTGGGAACCAACTAATCTGAGAGACACAATTGAGTGGCCAAATACTTGTTTAGATTTAGCAAGATATTGATTCAATTAGATTTATAAGATTTGAAACTAGTGCCTTATGGAGTCAATACTCTTGCTTTACAAATTTTAACATAAAGTACAGGATGGACAACTGTTGCTTTGATGAGTAATTAACCTATATGAAATGCAAGAATCTTGGTTGATTTTTCTTAAATGTCTATTCTAAGTATGTTCTTTGATTTGTCTGTATTGAGCCTAAACTTTATAGCAAATGGCAAAGAGAAGTCAAGGTGAAGCACACGAGGGCGTGATTAACGATCCCTCTCCTTGAAATCTAACGTATCCGATGCCTCGGGCGCTGCAGAGACTGTGGCTCTGACGACTGCAAGGTCACCATTTTAGATACTAAAAAGGCTAGACTTCTCAAGAGAAGAAGCAAAGACATTTCTATCTTTCTATCAACCAAGATTTATAGAGCCTTACAAGTACTTAAATTACGATTTGATCTGAGTTATGCACTAAGTACTTATTTAGGAGATCCAATAGACAATTCCAACCATAAAGATAAATGCCAATTTTGGAAAGTAAAATAGATAGCTGAGATGCACAACTTTCCAACAATCTACAATGGAAATCTCAATGAAATTGCTAATGACAAACACTTGAAACTCAAAACCAGTTAGCCAAGAGGTATTTAGATAGCTCAGATATTCAATTAGATCTAAATCAAAATGCAACTTAGAGTAAATTCCTTGGCTCAAAGAGAAATTAGATTTAAGCACAATTATCATTCACAACTAAATGGAACAAGAACTTATGAACAAATAGAAAGTTAAATGCCAATAATTCCTTACAACTATCTTCTTGACCAAATGAGTGAAACAAATTTTCTTTAAGTAGTGAGCTTATGTGTGTGCAATTCAAATCATATAACCCAGAGAAAGCCAACAATTATTTTGATGATGCAAGTGGTTCACTAATGAAAACTTACTTGAAACTTTAGAGATTATGTTCAGAACAACAATAAATTTTCTTATGACAACAGTGAAATTAAAAGTTTGTGAGAGCAACAAGTAAACTTATGACAATAAAGGGAAGGCCTATGCAATCAGATATATCAGTGCTTTGAAAATTCTTATGACAGTCACTTAAAATTTGTGATGAGATTAATTAATTAAATGCCCAAGTGAAATATGAATTTAATGTCACTGCTTTAGATGTGATTAGCTTAATTAATTAGACAATGAATGGATAAGGGTTTAGAAGCGAAACTTGAGGCCCTAGGCCTTGAAGTTACTTGTCAAAATCTTTAATGATGAGTAACCCAAAAACACAGTTCTTTGTCCACGCTTCTCTTCAAGATTTGATAATGTACTAACCCAAAATATTGATTATTCTCCATAGTGGCGAAATCAATTTTGATGAAGCTCGGACAACAAGGAAATAAAGCCAATGGTGGGGTTGTAAGGCTGCTATACGCAACGTTGAAGGTTTCAACGGGTAGCATAGTGAAGGGAAGGCTCACGTTCAACCCTAAAGGAGGTAGATTGGAGGGCTTAGGGAGCGACAACAAAGGGAGATAGGCTGAGCGGATGGGAGACAACAAGGAAAGAAGCTACGATAGGCTGGGAATGAGGAAATGAAGGGACAATGAGGAAGAAGGAAAGGGATAGCAGGCTGCAGAGGGAGATAAGGAGGCAGAGTTAGGGCAAGGAGGTGGCTTAGCGACAGGGAAAGCAGAGGAGGAATAATGCTAAGAGGATGGGAGAGGAGGCCACAACAACATGAAATAAGGCAGTGGAGGCATGGACAGGGACGATGAGGAGGAGCTGCAGGGATAGAGGAGCTACCGAAGAGGAGCCAAGAGGGTTTGAGGGCCGCTGAAGGTCAGTGTGAGGCCTCTAGGGCCTTTAAAAAAATTTGCCCAATGATTCACAAAAAAATGATTCAAACCCCAATCTTCTTCCTTCAATGGATAAAATTTGATTTTTGGCCTTGCAAACAATATTTGAGACAAGATCTTGCCTTCCAAGGTCTAGATTTGTCTCAAAAGTCCAAAATTTCCTTGAATACTCTCAGATCTACACCTACACAAAGTAAAAATAAAACCCCAGATTCCGAATATGTACAAAAATAAAATAAAACCTCAGAACCCAAATGTTAGAAATTAAAAATTATTTCAGATCTATACAATTAAAATACAAACCTATCAGATATGAGGAGTATGAGTCCAACTCCGCTCCCATATCTGTAGATATAGGCTCTTTCTAGACAGATCTATCAATTAACTCAATATATGAAAGATAATTAATATATATTTTTTTAAATGAGGCACTAGCCAAAAAACCATGCCAGAGAAACTTCTTTAGATAGATCCCTGGGTTTCAATCAGGATGACTCTTCAGATTTTATGCCTTGGGAGTTGGTTGGTCCAATTGAAGACTTCCCTTAACACCCAAGTTTTTGAATACAAATGATTTCTGCACACACTATATTAAGTTGTCAGATCGATAGAGATATAAAATAACAATGTAATCTTAAAGAATTAGAGATACCTGCTAATTCAATTAAATTAAAATGCTATTTTAGATCCAATAACCTAAGCAAGATACCTATGCAATAGATTATTCTCAAAGGCTAAAAATCAACAACTTATGAAAATATTATTCAACGGAACATTAAGAACATTATTACCATAAGCAACAGAAGAGGAACACAACCATTAATGAAAACTCCAAAGTCTTTGCGCTATTATTATTCTAGAAAAAATCACAAGAGAGCTTCAAGAGCTAGTATACGATTCAATGATCAGATTCTTTGAGACAAATGACCTCTATTTTATAGATAGATTATCCAAACAGCTAGTTGGCTTGATCCCCGTGAAAGTAATCTCGATTATTGATAAAGATTTAATTATATTTTAATCTCCACCATCGAAATATTAATTTTTTAAGGAATTTTCGAATTTCTTATAATTCCTTTTTAATTAGCTCAAAATTAATTATTTTGAGCTAATTTCCTCAAAAATTGACTTTGACTTAACCACCAAGGTCTAATGGTCCAAATTTTTTTGAAATTTTCAATATTCCCTTGGTGGAGGACTTCCAAAAATTATTTTTTCTAGAACCCATGAATTTTTTATTTTGGAGAATTTATTTTCCTTAGAATTAAATTTGACTCTAATTAATTAAATTTCTTGCTTAGGATTTTTAATTTATGTTTGCCAGAAAATTTAATTAATTGACACATGACCGGATTAATTATTTTTTCGAACTTTATAATATTTTAGCATCATGGCTAACATATTATTTACATAAGATAATTACATTTAACCCATGAATGGGGAACACTTGTTCATTATAGATGCTCAATTATTTACCCGATTTTGCGACTCAAATAAGATTTCTAGTAGACCAAGTGATTTGTAATAAAATAATTTAACCAATTAGTTAAAATTATTCCCAAATCATTTTACAGAAGACTCAACTAGAAGACTAGGACTTACTAAGAACTTGACGACAAAATCCATCCTAGCTTTGGGGTAAGGCTGGAAATAAAAACTCTGCCGATCATTTGTGTTTAAAAACACAGATGAATCAATGAGAAGAAAAATCTCCTAGAATGAAAATCGTCATCAAAATAATAAGTTTACCTAGGTTTTACATACATTATGGTCTTACTAAGATCATTTACATTATAAACATGCAAAATGGGTTTACAAATTTGACAAATTGTCGACTGATGATGGTTACTGGATGATCTGAATACTGAAACATGATGAAATCCTTTTTATGAAAAACGGGTGTGCAGCTATAGGGTAGTTGACATGGAGTGGTCAATGGGACCAAGTGGACCTGGGGGTAGGTGAAAGGGGTAGGGTTTAGCAACCAATGATATGCTTGACCTATTTCGGAGGGGAAAGAGACCAAAGAAAGAATTTTTAATGCAAGACAATGTGGGGTCTCGATGAGGCTTCTAGCCTAAGGAAACCAAGGGGAAGATCCAATCTCGAGGCTAGGGCTTGGTGTATCTCAAAATCCCACTGTTAGAATTTCTTTAAAATTGGAGGGCACCTAGGAGACTCCAACACAATAGGGGCCAAGATTGGTGGTTCACAAGATAAATGATGCCTTGGGAGAGCTAATGGGCTAGGCCTAGAAAAGGAGAGGGAGTTGGATGAGAAAGGTTTAAGGTGATCATCTTTGGTGGACCAATGCCTAATCCTTTGGGGAGAAATAGAGTCAGGTAGAATGATGACTATGGACCTTTGAATTTTCTAGGTCAAGGAGGCCTCAAAGACAACTTTGCGTGGCACTGGGGTAGCAACAAAAGAAACATCAAAGACTTTATACTTCGTTTTGCAAGATAAATGGTTTATCAAGATGAATTTAAGTAATGAAACATCCCTAGGAACTTTCATTCATTATACATGGCCCATACATAAAGCATTCACTATCTAGAAACAAAATTTCCAAAACTTTGCATAAGAGATGCAACAGATAAGCCCTAGTATAGCGAAATCCCATCAACAATGTATGTGACAAAATTAGAAAGAAAAAGTAGCATTAAAATGTACTTACATTTATAAGAATATATTCAACCATCCAAAAACTTACCATCAAGAAGCTCCAAGACATATGAAAATTATCCAAAAATCAAAATCGAACCCATGCTCCAAAAATTCGTCCTCCAAGAAAGATAGCGAAAATCTCTAAAGAGATACAATTTCCAAATCCAAGTGATGATGCTAAAATGAATTCACATCACTTGTATTTATACACTTCTAATGAGTTTGATTTAGCTAATTAGGCCTACATTAGCCTCTAGAATAGAATAATGTGCAAAATAACTAACTTTTGGTGACAAGCCCACCAAATAAGCTCATAAACAAAAGAATAAGCCTCTTAAGAGGTCGAATGATCAATAATACATGGTGTTGGGCCTTCTAAGGAGCCTGATGAAGTCCATAAGTGCCAAAATGATGAATATGACTCCCAAAATTAGTGGATAAGGGCTTGTCCCCTTGTTCTCCAAATAATAAACTTGTGGTGCTCCCAATGGGTGTGAGGGCATACAAGTGACCTCATGGGTCTCCAAGTAGGTTAAAGGTCCCTGTAGACCATCCGTAAGGGCTCAAATGATGGTGTAAGTGATGCCACATCAGCATATAAGTACTGGGTCATTTGCCAAGTGCATGGTACAATTGTAGGGTCGACTGGGCATGGTGAAACAGGTGCATCTTCCTCTTCCAATAGGTGAATCTCGAGCAATCTTTGAACATCTATAGGGATCCATGGAGTGTTGTCTATAGTGTGGAGGACCATGGCTCTCAACACACACCCTACATGTGCTAATGTAGCCCTTTGGAGGGTTAGGACCCTGTATAGGTAGACCAAACCCAAAATTAGACCGTCTGCAATCCTGCATAAGATCCAATACGTCCCCTAGCCTTCCAGTACAACATGTCATTAAAGAAAATCGAGTAAAAGAGCTTACAAATCATGGACAGCATGTGGGCACGTCATAATGGCATTCCATTCCATAGTGGGATTATGCATGTGCTAATGTCTCTAAGCTCCCAATGGGGTTAACCAAGTATCCTATTAGATGGTTTCTACTTGTAAAAGGGATAATATGTCCAAGGTACATCCTTTAAAGGGTGGTCGCATGTAATAAAGAGATGAGTGGAGTAGGGAATGAAAGGGGCAACCCTGGACCACATGCTGGGGTACAATGGTAGCTAATAAAAGGGAACCTCACACTTGGGTATATAATGTATAGCAGGGAGCAATCATGGTACATGAGGTGCCTCGACTTTGATTTTTCCAATCTCCTTTATATGCCTTTTGCCTATCATGATTTTTCTTTAATTAACTGCTCGAGGCTCGAGGGATATGAGTATGATGTGTAAGATATAGCAGTAGATACCCCCTTCAAGCTAGGGCGGTTCATTGCCTAGTAGGGGTTGGGACAATCATGGGTTCTTGAATGATAAAGGAGGCTCATCTTGGGCCTATAGGAACTAGGGTGATGGCCATGATGATGGGGTAGAGCTTATGTATTGGCTTTTTCCCTCGTGCTAAATGTGTTCGTTCCAACCATCTTTTGGATTTTGTGGTACATCTTGTTGAATGTGGCCAATTATGCTTTTACTTTTCTTTTGAGCTGCATCAACCTCTGGGGCATCATTTCAGGCTCGACCCAAGGTGTGGGCAAGTAGAGTGGGAAGGCTAACCCTATGTGGGCCCAGTGGAAGAATGTGGACCCAAGTGGGAGAAATGATGAATGGGGTTATAATGAGTGGAAGGGGAGTGATATATGTGGATGAGGGAACGAGACCATGCAACCAAAATTAGGGTTTCCCGTGTAGTACCATCCCTAAAGCCTAAAGGTCAGTAAAAGAGATCCCACGGGTCTAGGGTCTGAGGTTAACATTCAAAAAGAGGTCTAGTTAACAAAAGCATAGACCTAGCCCACTCTTTTTGTCGAATCCCTGCATTAATCCATGCCCAAAAGTGTCCATGAACTACAATACTCAATTATGAAATGACAAGGCATACCTTTAGGTTCAGGAGGCCCACCTTCAAACATACGATCATAACAGATGGGTGAGGGATCACATGGCTGGCTCAGGTGGCGGAGAAATGGCATAACAGGCTAGTTGGTGGCTGCAAGGGGTTGCTCGCTACTGTTTGGGGACCACCTTGGAGAAATTTTTTCTCCTAGGGATATCACTCACAAAATGGTGGGTAACAAGCCCGAATTAGCAAACCCTTCCAATTATCGACAACTTGTGGGGGTCTTGATGTTCTTGGTAAACTCTCGACCAGACATATGCTTCGCTGTGAATATGTTGAGCCAGTTTATGGTTGAGCCTCATCACATACATTAGAGTGTTGCTAAGGATCTATTAAGATATCGCCGTGGCATAATGAAATATGGGCTGAGATATACTGCCGAGAATTTGAGGCTACAGGGATATACTGATGCTGATTGGGCTGGTGGTGTGGTGGATTGTAGTAGCACGTCAATATATTGCTTCTCATTGGGGTTTGCTTCGATTTCTTGGATGAGCAGGAAGCAGAAATCAGTTGCTCTAAGCATCATTGAGGCTGAATACATTGCAGCTAGTATGGCTTATTGTGAAGCTATTTGGTTGAGGAAGCTCTTCAGTGAGCTATTTGAGCACACGCTGGATACCATCGTGATTTATTGTGTCAACCAAAGTGGGATTTGCCTTTCAGAGAATCCCATGTTCCACGACCACTCCAAGCACATTGATATCAGGTACCACTTTATTCGGGATATGGTACAACGGGGAACAATAAGGCTCCAATACATTAGGACCGATGAGAAGGTTGCTGACATCCTCACGAAGCCCTTTGGTGAGGTCAAATTCTTAGCCTTCCGAGAGAGACTTGGAGTTGTGGAAGGACCCTCCCATGAGGGTCATGCTTGAGTTGGACATTGAGCTCTGGGAGATGCTGGGGGCTTGGGGTACTTCTTGGAGCTATGAGCGACCATAGGGTGAGTGGTTCACCTTCCCCTATAGGTGTGCTGTGCAAGATGAGTGGCTCACCTTCCCTTGTGATACCCCATGATGGTTGACATGTGTGTAGGGTGAGTGGTTCACCTTCCCCTACGATTGATTACATGTGTGTAGGGTGAGTCGTTCACCTTTCCCTATGATTGATGACACGTGTTTAGGGTGAGTGGTTCACCTTCCCCTACGATTGATGATGTATGCATAGGATGAGTGGTTAACCTTCTCCTATGGCATATGGGTAGGATGAGTGGTTCACCTTCTCCTGCCGATGCTCCTACATACATCCTACCCACGTAGTTGGGAAAAGAGGATAGGGACCATAACACTACAAATGGACACATCATGTACAACTGTGCTCCCTATGTCTAAGATGCATGGTGTTCAACAACTTGATCTGGTATCAAGTCTGACTGGGGTTCTACCCCTAGATGGACTTCGGTCAATGGAGAGTGGCAAGGTCTTGTGACTCACTCTCGACTGATTTTTCTTCATTATTATATTAGTTTTCAGCAGAGGAGAGATGAGATAAAGTGACGACAGGATGACATAATTATCGATGATGATGGATGGATTGGCAGGTGGAATTCTCCTTAGTTGAGTGGTAGTGTTAAAATTGGCAACTAGGGCCAAATTCCACTTTGTACAACTCATTTGATGGAGATGATGATTGCATTGGATTCCTCTTTTTGAGAGGACCAAAGTCAACCTAAAGATCATCAAGTTTGGACAAGGGAAAATTACGTTTTTGAATACACGTGCTTGTTGTGAAAATTTGGAAGACCCAAATTTCTACTGGAACAACTGATTAAGTTTCTTCTATTTGTCAAATAACTGAACAAATTATTTACTGTCTACGGTAAATATCAAAACCAATACACTGCAACCTCCACTAATTAAATTATATGCGGAAACAAGACGCTGAGCAAGAAAGAAATACACAACACATGACACCGTTATTTTTAGACAAATGTCCCCTGAAAAGCCCAGTGCGGGAAAACCGGTGCAACAGCTGAGGGTTTTATATTAAGCAGTAATTTCTAAATACAATCTTTGGATGCCTTGCTGGCTATCCAACACAGAGAATCTCACTGGTAGAGAGATTAGTGAGAGATACCTCACACTATCGCTGGTGATTCAACGCTGATCCAACAATTAAATGGCTAGCCCCTAGCAGCCTAGATGCAGTTTCTGTGCAATTACTGTGTTGTTTTGCGTCATTGCTTCTGGGGCCTGCGTCACTCCTTCTGGCTGATCGTTTTGCTTTTGAAACTTCGAGTTCTGCCCTCCTGGTCTCACACCCCGGCTTTTGGCTCCAGAACTCGACTTCTCCAGCAAAATACGGATCTCCTCTTAGGTTTTGCGCTGCTTTTGCGCTAACCTACGATGCTCCTGCGTGGCCTCTGCACTGCCTCTTCTGGATCTCTCTTTGCCTTCTCTGCAATGTATTCCTGGATCAAGAACCTCCAACTAGAAAATTATCCCTGCCCCTAGTTACTATTGCACCTGCAAAAACCCAAATTTACAAACTTTACCATAAAAAATGTATACTTGTCTTCAACTAAAGATTTCCCAGGAAGAGTTTCACTCGCATAATGACATGTGCACATAGAGTAGTAAGCAAAATATATATCATGAATATTGCAATCCTATGGCCTAAAGAAATGTCAGCTGATCATTCATATTAAGATAGGCATTCTAAAGCTATATTCACTTAATAACATACAAGCTAATTATGTATATGACACAGATTAAATACATGCTATACAAAGTAACTAGCTTACGTGTAAAGTGAATGTTCTTTTGATGGGATCTTGTCCTTTCCTACCGTAATGAGATTTGATTTTGACAATTTTCTCAAAACTTCACTCATCTATTGTTCATACTCTGACTTTTGTTTTGTGCAAGATCCCATGATTGAAAATTTGGACAAAGTAATGAGACAGAAAGAATGCAAGCAAAAGTGCAAATCACATTAAAATGTTCACTACATGCCAAAGAGATGCAACAAACCATAAGGATATAGAAATGAATCACTTGGAAGTTGAAACAAAACGAACATCATGTTAATTAGGGGATGATGACCAAAGCAATGTCAAACTACAAGACTGATGATGTCACCTAGAATTTCGAACGAGTGCCCTGTACAACTTTAGGAAACTACTTCTTCATAAGAGTTAAAACAGTCCATTAGTGCTCGATGCTACTGCTAATACAAGCTAACAAAATAAAGTCACCCCTTTGTGTGTTCATTTTTGAGTTATTATTTATAGGGTTATAACACTCGGTGGGAAAGTAAGAAATTTTTTCAAAGATAGGTGCCTAGTGAAAGTATTTCTTTTTATAAGTTCCTCATGTAGTGCTGTTGTCCAGGCATGCAGGAAATGATAAAGAGCCGCCAATAATATATTGGACATTTATTGTAATATAAAAAATGGAAAACATGATATAATGTTAGCCCCCTACATTACAGCAAAGCTAAGTCACCTGACACGGGGATTCGGGACACGTAGGATTCGAGATTCGTGGTGTCGGATTCGGACACGCTGACCCCCCGGAACAGGACACGTTATATATTATTTTATTAAAATATATATATATATAATATATAAATATATAATATATATAAAAATAATACATATATATTAAAAATTAGATAATATCATATTTCTTACACAACTTTTAATTAATGATACAAATTTATTGACTTCAAACATAGGTCTTCATCTATAACTATTAGCATGCATAGTACATACAAAATTCAAATAAATGTCAGTGGTACTGATCACATAAATGATAAATCTATTAAAAATTTAAATCATGATTCATAATTCATAACTGAAAGACAACTTACAACTACAAGATTGTAAGATAAACACACTGACAACTGTAGTTTTCTCATTAAGTCATCAAATCAAAATGTGTTACATAGGTAGTGTTGGTGCAATGCCAATGGCAAATAGAAATAGAAAATATAAAACAACTACAGGTATACAAGGCTCAAGGCATCAATCAGCATCAGAATCAACATCACTGTCCCCATCATCATGGTTCCCACTGCTCTCCTCTACATCCTCCTACTCCGTTGTATCCATAGTCGCCTCTGCATCTGCTGGTATGGAGGTTGACCCCTCTAAGTCATCAAATCTAACAGGCTCTAGCACTGGATCATTGAGATCCATGTTGGCCAATGCCAACTCAACAGTGGTGTCCAGACCCATATCATCAGGAACAGTGTTACTTGGGAGCGGGAGCGACATATTCAGAAGCTCTTGGTTTGGTGCTCTTGATTAAATACGA